>APFE031086765.1:5168-32563 GCA_000404065.3 Pinus taeda
GTGTCATATGAGAAGTTTCTAGAAGATTCCTTGATCATCCACTTAGCAAACTGTCTCTGCCACTTGTCTATTCTCGTCCATCGCACCCTATAGAAGGACTTTTCAGTATGCATCGTGCCTCCCGTGTGTATTAGGTGTGATGCATCGCACCCTCTGCACTGGGCATTCAGTATGGTCCAGTTTTGACCATTTCTGAGCAGTTTTTAGTGGATAACTTCTGGGAGATGGTGTAATCAGCTGACCTTGTTCCTTTAGGTAGTGAAGGAACACTTTTAGGGACTTAGGAGCCCTCAGTTTATGGACATTTATGATTGGGGTTGAAGTGCCCAAAAATTTCTATAATAGGTAGACCTGTAAAGAAAGCTACCTTTGATTTATGACAAAAAAGTACTGTTGAAACTTTATCTTCGTCGCCTCAAAGTCAGTTTCCATATCAATCAACATCTAAGAAACTTGTTTCTCCTTCTTTTAATGTAGAAAATAAACCAGGGAAAATCAAAATTCCAATTCTTTTATCATAACTTAAGGGAAACATTGGTTATAACCATTAGGTATATAAATGGATTCAGTCTTCAAGTTTGGACGTTCAAGAAGATGTAATTAGTTTGAAATTTGAAAAACCCTCTATCATTGATCTGAAATGGGGGTTTGATAACTTGTTATCCTTACAAGAACGTCCCACTAAGTTAAACAAATAAATGATTTAGCTTATATATGAGATTTGCGGAATTAAATACTTGAAGCAGGTGTATGTATTTTTTAACTATTTAAGTGCTTTAATTCCATTTTTTTTCTCATATTAAACACATATAACAACCATATAATGCAGCAAATAAACATATATAGATAACAGTAAATTTAATCTAGGATTTCACCCGAATATCGTGGGCTACGTCTCCTTGAGATTTTGTCATCTTGACTTGGCTCTTTTGGATTATGGAAAAGTTTCTTTTACAAGTTCCACACTTAAATCCAAAGGTTACTGAACTGAATGAATGGGCTTATAATACCATCTACATCCATGTCATGGGTATCATCACTCTGCAAACATATCTAAGCTCCCTTAGACTTGATTCCTTCAATTGGTGCTCTGGGCTACCCTGAGCTTCTTGATGGCACTAACTCCTTCAGAATTCTTTAATTGTCACTAAAACCTCACCTACTATCTCCATCACATATCAGACACCAAAAACAGACTCATCATTTGCTCAAAATGAGTACTGCATCCCCAAAGTAGGCCTTCCTCCACGGTTGGCACTAGGTTGCTTGAAACCACTTGTAGCATCTCAGCCTTTATAAGTCTTCCAGTGGCTCTGGAAATCCATGCAATGGATTTAGAATGCTCATTACAATAAAAAATTACTATTGGTTCACTGAGAATGAGTATTGGTAGCTCCTTCAATTTCCTCCAACTCCTGGTGGCTCTGAGCTCCAAAATCTTCTAGGATGAAAATCTCTATGAAGATGACTTCTTCAGCTTTTCCAAACTATTCCATTCACTTTAGAAGGCTCCAATTAACCTAGCTAGCCTCTTGTTTCACTCACTTGTTGAAATCTACTCCTGGAGTGAATTTATTCAATATCCCCTAGGGATATTCCACCAAACTTGGTGAAATGGCACCTAACTCTAGATAAACATAGCATATCCACCCGTTTTTTTAATCCGCTCTACCATGCTAAACCATCGGAGATAACCATTAAAATAATTGTTGGGTGCATATGTGGGCAGTATAACCCTGGAGGTTAGGGCTAATTCTTCGTAGACTAGCAGTCGTATTAACATTCAACCGCCTGTGAATACGTTGCAAATGGGTGGTTAAGTCGGCATCAGGATTATTTTCCAATGGTTACATTGGAATTAACATTTGTTTATTACTAGTTATCATGTGAATAGTTTATGGGGACCACTGGTGGGTAATACCGTTGAAGGTCCTAACCCCCAATTCTCAAACCATTGCAAAACTAATATGCAATGTAACAAATACATGTTAAGAAACAACATCGGGTGGAGTTGGTAGAGCGCTATCCTACCTTTCCAGAGGACACGGGTTCGATTCCATCAGACCCATACAAATTTTACATAACCATTCTAGGGCCACATGGTGGCCTCTGGGCTTGCCACGTGTCGGCACCTGATTGGTCCATAAAAGGGAATATTCCTTGGAATATACTCTTTTTAATTTTTTCAAAAACCAAATTAATATTGGTCAAATGTCCAACTAGGCTTGAGACATGTTAGCACTTGGTTGGTCCCCAAAAGGGAATATTCCTTGGAATATACTTTTTTAAATTTTTCCAAAAACCAAATTAATCTTGGTCAAATGTCCAAAAATTACAGTTTACTAGACTTTTCAAATTGTGATAACTCCTTCATAAGATGTCAATTTTTTGAACCATTCATGGCATCGGAATCAGGAAGATGAGACCTATCCGATCACTTAGGTTTGACACTATTTCGAACACTTTGAAATTTGTGCTATCACTTAGGTCATTGATCAATATCTGATCACTCCTCCCCTTTAGGAATCTTTTGGACCCCCAAAAGACTGATATACTAATTTGTATAGAAGATGAGAGTACAACACCCTCTTCTTTTCAGCCTCCATACGCTTGCCTTGCATGGCTAGTGCCTTTGAACCAAAACTTGAAGGTAGTTGACACTTCCCTTCCTAGATGCACTTGTCCTCCTATTAAGAATTGTCTTCCTTGAACTCATTCAGGATTTTTGTTGAAAAGTTTATAGAAGGTAGCTGAAAATCACTTCCTTGAGTATCGACCCAAGGTGGATCAAACAAATGTGAGATTACAACATAAATACATGCATACTTAACTAAAATTTTCATATGTACTAATGAAAGTATGCCTTACTGTGTCAAGAAGTCAAACCACTTCTTACCAAGCCACTTCTAAGGTGACTTTTGTTGCTACAAATCTTCTTCTGACGTCTTGTCAAAAACAACATAATGCAAGAAATAACTTAACGACATAAATGCTTGCTCCATCAAAAGAAACAAATTTCACATCATGTGAATCATCATCATGTCTCTTACATCTTGGTGTACAAATGATCAACTAAATTAGAAGCTGACAAAAACATGCCTTCTTCAAACAATTGACTCTCCAAGTCAAGCATGTACAGAAAGAACTTAACAATTCTTTTTCAAAGTAGAAAGAATTCCACCTCTTGTGAAACACTTCATCATTATCTCCCTTTATCAATATTTGAGAAAAAATCAACTTTTCTAAGTCGATATGACATTGCATCCATGTTTAAACAAAGCAATCGACCATCAAGTCAATTACACATACACGTTCAAATACAATGAAATCATCAACATTATTTTGTTCATACATACCATTCTCATGCATGTATTCCATCCTCCAACTTTCCATCAAGCACAATCATAAGTACAAGATCCTCAATCATATGTAAATGTACATATAAAGTTGAAATGAACATAATTTTGTTGCAATAAGGCGAGTCTCATATTCAACTTTTTCATTCACCTTCTTGGTAAAACCCTACAACTTTCATTCCATTGGCAAAGAAATGTATCAAATCAAAAGAGATGCAACCTTAATTGGATAAGAACTCTAACCTTTTCTTACCAATCCACATCAAAGGCACTTCCTTTAACTACACATTGACATCAACATGTGAATCATCCTGAAACACATCAATTATGGAAACTTCCTTTCCATTCTTGCCATTCTCTTTTTCCACCTTCTTCCAATTTTGTGGAAGCATTGTTGGATTCAAAATTTAACACTTTTCAGAAATATATCCTTTCTTATGGCAATAAGTGCAACACATTTGCATACTCTTTACAACCTAATTTTCCTTTTCCAATGGACCTTTGGCTTATTGCCTCCTTTTCTTCAATAGTTTCTTATATGTGGCCATTTTCTTCCAACATCTAGAAACACTATGGTTAACCAAACCACAAAAGGAACATGCAATTTTTTTCCAATACTTATGTGGAAATTTACCATGGTTAACATAATCAAAAGAAATGTGATCGAAATCAGATTTATATCTTTATATTTCACCTTTGTTTCCTTCATGAGAAGGTGAATTGAATGAAGAAGTGGCTCCCTTCGAAACACCATCAATATCTTCAATGATTTTAGAGCTTTCATGACTCCCTTGTTCAAGCGCATGCTTATGAACACCTTCTTATTGCAAAGTATATTTCAAACAATTGCATTCCCCATGAATACAATCTTTACAAACTTGAGGTAGAGAACCTAAAATGAAACTCCTTCGAGGAACTGTTTCAATTGCCTTCATGGCTGCTTTGGAACTTTCTCCATAAGATTGTCTATAGACAAGGCCCAAATACTTAGGCCTTTCATCGAACATTATTGGCTCAACAATTCCTTGTGCATGTTTTCCCAATCCTTTTCCTTCATAGCCCATTTTTGACATCAACTTGGACCCTATACCTCTTGTATGTCTTTTCAAAATAACCAACATAAACATTCTTAGAGGAAATTGAAGACAAAGTAGGATTGTTTACCTGTTGTTCAAGTTGATGCTTGACTAAGGCTGCTTTGCCAACATGGAGTTGTGTTTCCATCTCATGCATCTACTCTAGGTTCATATTTTCAATATGAAGTTGGCCCTCCATTTCTTGTAACTTGTCAAAAAGCAATTGCTTCTCTTCCTTCATGGAATTCAACTTCTCTTGAAGTTTTGTGCTCTTCCTTTCATATCCATACATTATTTTCATCATATCCATCATGAAGAACAAGCCGTGCTTCATGTCTTCATTGAAGAATCTTGTGAAGGAGGATGTTTTTGAAAACTCACTTGTAGAAGTTGTCATTATAAAAATGAACAAAATAACTTCAACAAAATTCACAAAGCCTTCAAAATCTATTGACAAAAATTCTGAACAAAATAGTTGTAGAGTCAAACTCTTATTCAAGCAACCTTTTTCAAACAAACCCTCTTGTGCTTCAAGGGATTCCTTGAGGTCCTTCAGATAAGGAGAATGCATTCAACCCTTCTTCCTTATTTTCCTCTTCTACATTTAGCTATCAGTAGCTTTCCCTTCACCTCTAGCAAACTCAAGCAACAGTCAGTTTATAAAAAATCAAACAGTCAAATTCTTTGTACTTTTTAAACACCTTTCAAGTCAAACAAGCAACCTATTGCTATGTCAATCAAGAAAATAGCTCTGATACCACCTGATCTGAAATGGGGGCTTGATAACTTGTTATGATTACAAGAACCTCCCACTGAGTTAAACAAATAAATGATCTACCTTATATCTGACATTTGCATAATTAAATACTTGAAATAGGTGTATGTCTATTTTAACTATTTAACTGATTTAAGCTCATTTCTTTTTGATGATATTAAACACATATAACACCCATATAATGCATGAAATAAACATATACACATAATAACAAATTTAATCTAGGAGTTCACCCGAATATCGTGCGCTATGTCTCCTTGAGATTTTGTCATCTTGACTTGGCTCTTTGGGATTATGGAAAAGTTTCCTTTACATGTTCCACACTTAACTCCAAATATTACTGAACTAAACCAATGGGCTTAGAATACCATCTATATCCCTGTGATGGCTTTCATCACTCTACAATCATATATAAGCTCCCTTAGACTTGATTCCTTCAATTCGTGCTCTGAGCTACCCTAAGCTTCTTGATGGCACTAATTCCTTCAAAATTATTTAAATGTCACTAAAACCTCACCTACTATATCCAGCACATATCAAACACCAAAAATAGAGTGATCATTTGCTCAAAACGAGCATTGTATCCCTAAACTAGGCCATCCTCCATGATTGCCACTGGGCTGCCTGAAACTTCCCTGTAGCATATTAGCCTTTAGAAGTCTTCAAATGGCTTTTCAAATCCCTACAATGGATTCATAATTCTCATTATAGTCATAAATTACTTTTGGTTCACTGAGAACAAGTATTGGTAGCTCCTTCAACTACCTCCAACTCTTAGTGGCTTTGAGCTCCAAAATATTCCTGGATGAAAATCTCTATGAAGATGACTTCTTAAACTTCTCTGGATTGTTCCATTGGCTTCAAAAGACTCCAATTAGACTAGCTAGCCTCTTATTTCACTCTCTCTCATCGAAAACGGCTCTTGAAGTGCATTTATTAAATATCCCCTAGGGATACTCCACCAAACTTGGTGAACTAGCACCCAACTCTGGATAAACATAGCATATCCGCCATTTTTTTATCCTCTCCGCAAAGCTAAATCATTGGAGGTAACTGTTACAATAAATGTTGCGTGCATATGTGGGCGGTATAACCCCGGAGGTTAGGGCTAATTCTCTGTAAGAACTGGCGGTCGTATTAACATTCAACTGCATGTGAATGTGTTGCAAACGGGTGGTTAAGTCAGCATCATGATTCTTTCCTAATTGTTACATTGGAATTAACATTTGTTATTACCTACCGTCATGTGAATAGTTTATGGGGACTGCCTACGAGTAAGACCGCTAGCGGTCATAAGCCGCAATTATCAAACCATTGCAAAACAAATATGCAATGTAACCAATACATGTTAGGAAACAACATTAGGTGGAGTTGGTAGAGCATTGTCTTGCCTTGCCAGAGTTTGTGGGTTCAATTCCGTCGAACTCATACAAATTTTGCATAACCATTCCAAGGCTACGTGGCAGCCTCTGGGCTTGCCACGTGTCGTCACTTGATTGGTCCCTAAAGAGAATATTCTAAGGAATATTCCTTTGAATATACTCTTTTTAATTTTTCCAAAAACCAAATTAATCTTGGTCAAATGCCCAAAAATTGTAGTTTACTGGACTTTTCAAATTACGGTAACTCCTTCATACGATGTCATTTTTTCGAACCATTTGTGGTGCTGGAATCAAGAAGATGAGATCTATATTGTCACTCAGGTTCAAAACACTTTTGAACACTTTGAAATTTGAGCTATCACTTAGGTCATTCATCAATATCTGATCAATCATTTTTGGGCCAATTTTGGATGTTCTAGATGAAAGTGTTCCTCATTTCTATTTGACTCTAGATATTCATGATTTTCTCGTCTATAATTGCATGTTAGATTCTGGGGCATCCAATAATTTAATGAAAAACATTATTATGGATTAACTTCAGTTGTGAGTAACAAGGCCCTACCATGATTTATATAAATTTGATTAAAAAATGATACAATGTTTGGGGCTAATCAAAGATATAGTAGTAACTTTATCCCAAAATCCTATAAAAAGTGTGGTAATGGATATAGTTGTTACATATATCACTCCAAAGTTTGGTATGCTGTTATCAAGATCCTTGTGTGCTAAAATTGGAGGAAGTTTACAAATGGATATGTCATATGCTATCATTCCAGTCTATGGTGGAGAACATTTAATATTTTATAGAGAATTAAGGTTTATAAACACTATGTGTAATGTTAGCCAAGTTGTAAGTGACCCTATTTATGTTATGGACCAATATTTAGGGTGTTTCATTTTAGCTGTAAATAATGAGTGCAAGGTACAAAACAAAATTGAGATATTGTAAATATCCCTTAGTCTTTAGAAAATGATATTTGGAATATGTATTTTGATGGAGCCTCTTCTAGAGATGGATCTGGAGTTAGAGGTGTCCATATTTCACCTGACAATAAAATCATCACTAAATATTTTAAACTATATTTTGAGGTCACTAACAATGTGGGGAATATGAAGCTTTAATTTTAGGATTGAAGATGGCCAAGAAAATGAAGGTTCAAAGATTGTCAAAGGTTTGGTGATTCAGAATTACTAGTGAAACAAGTTAGAAATATTTGACATAGAAAACATCCCGGATTAAAATCTTACAAAAATGAGACATGGGAGTGTATAGAGAATTATTTCCAAGCTTTTAAAATTTAAGATATACCAAGACAAGATAACATGCAAGTATATTCTTTAGAAATTTTTGTAAGTACATTTAAGGTCATAGATTCCTTTCAATTGTAATACCAAATTGAATTTAGATATGGACCTTCTATCTCTGATAATCTTAAACATTGGAAAATATTAGAAGATGATGAGAAATTGAAAAAAAATTATGCAAACTATTGAAGAATTTGCTTTCCTGCATATTGAGGAAGAGAATAATTAAAAAATCACAGAAAGTATTGTTGATTCAAAAATAAACTTCAAGCAAAAAATAGCTGACCATGATATTATTCAGTTATCCAATAATCACATTCCTAAAGGACTTGTTGTTGGCATTATGATACAGGTGTTGTCGTTGATGGCAACTCACTTAGATGAAAGTTCACAGTGCAGTAGGTTAACAACAAAGGATTACATATCAGACTCCAAAGAATGATGAAAGAGAGGTGTACGCTAGTTCACTTTGTCCAAGGCACATATATACGCTGGTTAACATGAAAAAAGAGGCGTATAATGTATACATGCACTTTTTCAAGAGGAAAAGCGCATACATGTTGGGAAACCATGTTTTTGGTCTAAGGTATTTGATCCAAGGTATTTGGTCCATGGTATTTGGTCCAAGGTATTGACCCTAGGTATTAGGTCTAAGGTATTGGTCCTAAGTGGTTTTGGTCCAAGGTATTGAGAAAGGCCTAAGAGTATATAAGGAGGAGAAGATCATTAAGCCAAGTGTGCAAGCAATAAGATTCTAAGGAATACTTCTATCTGAAGTATATTTTATGTTATAAGGTTATGTGGGGACTAGATCTGAAATATTCATGTGCACCTTGAGTTCAATATTGGATCAGGAATCATGGGACTTGAAATGACTTATTCTTGAATGATTTGAGGTTGATTGCAACTAGATATAATGTTTTGTGCCTGTTCTACTTGTTATCTATCGTGATCTGGTTTTGTCTGAAGTATGGAATTGCAGCAAAATTTTGAATCAATATTTGCAAATCTGTACGCAGGTTCGTCTCAGCCAAAGAGCGTGTACACGTAGGTTCGGTTCCCTCAAGTTACATATACAAAAGAAAATCTTCTTTTCAGATCTAACTAATCTATCTGATCAAATTTTGTTGTTTTAGTATTGTCTGTCAATGAAATCTTATTAGATCGGAATGTAAAATTTAGTGCATAAGGAGGCTGGGATTTGATTGATTGATTATATAAGCGAGAAGAAGTGATCTCTATCACTACCTATGTATAGCTCTGTAAGTTGATAGTAGATATTCAGTATATTGATGGTTGGTACAGACTTGATTCAATAAATTTATGTTTGCAGTAGTTTTGAAAGTATACGCAGGTTTAATTCACAGAAGTAGCGTATACATGCAGGTTGGGTTCAGCCAAGTAGCGTATACACTCTAATGCATGATTTTTTTAGGTTACAACTGGTTCTCAATGATGATGCAAGGGTTGGGTTGAGCACAGTGTTCTTGTGTCAGTGATCTAATTGTTCAGATTAACTGATTGGTTGATGCAGTTTAAAATCTCTGATGGGTACGGTGTGAAAATTTGACGAAACGTGGCCTTTAGATTGTGGTGTTGTGATCCAGGAGTATCCAGTCTGAAAGTTCATGAAACGAAGTCTCTGGTGGAAGAGTGGAGTTTTCTATAAGCTGACACCTATGTACTAGTAAACATATTGGCTAGTACAAGAGCTAGGGGGTTGTATCTCCCTTCCAGTAGAGGTTGGAGAAAGAGAGAAGGTTTTAACCTTCTGAAGGTAGAAGCCTGCATACTGGTATGAGTCTACACCAATACAAGAATGAAACATATTTTCTTATTATTAAAAGAAGACAGAGACGACATCAGCAGATGGTTTTTACCCACATTGGGTTTCCACCTTAAATCTTGGTGTTCATGTGTGTTGCTTATGTGTGATGTTTTATTCTACTTTTACTACACTGTCTAATAAATCTCTGATATACTGGTTTAAGCTCAACACATGATAAATTGTATAAATCACAAGTTATTTGCATATATGATGGTTTCTTTAAGAACAATTGTATGTACATTCTAGTTCACTTCACTGAAGTAGCATATATAAAGTGTTTTGTGGAATAAAATTATTGATCTGATAACATTGATTCGCCCCCCTCTTAGTATTATTTCAAACAATTGGTATCAGAGTAGGTCCTTCAGAATAAGCTTGATTGCTTGAAGGGAGATCCATCAACATGAATAATAAAGAAAGTATGGGATCCATTAGACTGCCAATCTTCGATGGGAGCAACTTTGTTTAATGGAAAATAAGAACCACAACCTATCTACAATCGCTTGGAACGAATGTCTAGGAAATTGTGGAAGGTGGATATACATTTCCAATGGCAATTCCTACAGATGGGTAGGTAAAAAGCAATATGAAACCAATGCCAAAGCTGTCAATACTTTATTGGGAAGTTTGTCACAATCAAAGTTTGTCAAAGTCATGCAGCTCAAATCAGCCAAAAAAGTATGGGACAAAATCATTCTAAGCTACGAAGGAGACTCTCAGGTAAAACGTGTTAAGCTTCAAACTCTCAGAATTCAATATGAAACTATTAAGATGCATAGTGATGAAAGTATAGCTAGTTACTTCTTACATATAGATGAGGTTGTTAATTGTATGAAGAATCTGAGTGAAAAAATAAAGGAAGTTACCTTAGTTGAGAATTTTTTGAGATCCTTGCTTGCTAAATTTGAATCAAAGTATCTGCCATAGAAGAAAAATAGGATCTGCAGAATATCACTATGACACAGCATCATAGAATCTTAACTGCCTTCAAGACGAGAAAAGCAGGACCATCAAATATGAGAGAAGCCGCATTTAAAGCTTCAGCAACAGGAAAGGAAGAACACAATGAATCAAGATATATTTCGGAAGAAGAAGATGAGGTAAACTTTGTCAAGAAGCTTCAACGGGGTTCTAGAAGTTTTAGAGGTAAGCTACCCTTCAAATGATTTTCTTGTTGTAGAGTCGGTCATTATGCTGATAGATGTCCTAATAAAGATAAAAATGAAACATGAAAGGAATATGCAAAATGGAATAGAAAACAAGTTGTGAATAAAAGGAGTTACTATATTCATGAAGATATTGATGGTTTATCTAATAGTGATGAAGATGAAACTGGACAAGATTATAGAATTCTCATGGCTTATGACGATGATAATTATTGGGATGCTTTAGAAGAGGAAGACCTTCATGAAATATCTAAACTCAAAAATCTGTTTAGAAGAAAACAATATGATTATAGATACCTTGACATAACAACTTGCTGAAAAGGAAAAGCACAATGAAAAACTAGAATGTGAAATTGTGGGTCTAAGAAAGGATCTTGAGAAAATGAAATCTCTCAATCTTAGATTTGCTAAAGGATCAAAAAATTGAAATGAAATTATCAAATTTCAGCATTCTCCTATAATAAAGACAGGTCTTGGATATACTGAAGAAGCATATCAATCACAGAAGCCATCAACCTCCACCAAAAGCTATCTTGATGCAGCAAAGACCAGTGAACAGTATGAAAATTGTTAGCAAAGGCATAAAAATGATCACTAGGTAAATCATACTCAATTTACTCCAAGGATGAATAGAAGCCACAACCAACCTCAGGAAAATATTACTCAATTTGCTCCAAAGATGAATATCAATAGAAACTATAATCACTAGGTTAATAAATTCGATAATCGCAAGAACTTATTTAATGGGCAATGTTTTTCATGTCATAATTTTGGGCACAAAGTTTCCCAATGCATTGCTTACAAAACCATCATGACTAGAGAAGCACGAAATCAAAGGAATGTAACAGGGATCAATAGAAGTCCCTATAATAACTTTTCTCCTCTTGAAAATGAAATAGAATGCTCAATCTGTAACAACTTTGGTCATGAAGAATTTGAATGCAGGAGAAAAATCTGGCAAACTTCTCAAAAGGAGAAAACACCATTAAATCCCAAGATATGGATAAGGAAAGAATCTCAAACCAAAATATGTGGTATAGCCTTGTATGCAGAAGGATAATAAAATCAATGGTACATCGACAGTGGATGCTCCAAACACATGACAGGTGAGAAAGAAAAACTTAACTCATATAATGCCTTGGAAAAGGAAAAGAATATCTCATTTGGAAATGATACTCCTACAGTCATAAAAGGTGGAGGTTTTGTTTTCTTGAAAGAAAAGGTTAAAGTAATAAATGTTATGTATGTAGACGGTTTAAAGAATAACCTATTGAGTGTTAATCAAATGTGTGATCAAGGAGATGAAGTGGTGTTTTGATCAAATAGATGTGTTTTTCGTGAGCTTGATACAGGAGAGATGGTGATCAAAGGTACAAGAAATCCAAACAACTTATACATACTCAAGGGAGGACAATAACAATGCTATCTAAGCAAAAATGATCAAAACTGGTTGTGGCATAAAAGATTGGCACATCTAAGGTTTTCTCAAATAAGAAAATCATGCAGACTCAAGGCTATTCATGATCTTCTAGGTATCAGCATCCCAGGAAATACAATATGCAAACCATGTCAAATCAGTGAGAAAACTAGAGTTCACTGCACGGAAAAAGAAGGGTCAGCTAGTAAGCCTCTTGAACTTGTCCATACTGATTTATGTGGACCATCAAGCAAAAAGTTACCTTGTGGAGAAGAATACTTTATTTTGCTCATTGATGATTTTTCCATAATGTGTTGGATAGGTCTTCTAAAGCATAAAGATGAAGCATTTGAAAAGTTCCAAGCCTTCAAAACCTTGGTTGAAAATGAATCTGATCGAAAAATCAAATGCCTCAGATTTGATTGAGGAGGGTAATTTACATCAGATGAATTCTTTAACTTTTGTGAACAACATGGAATAAAAAGGCAAATATCCTCCACAAGGACTCCTCAGCAAAATGGTGCAGCAGAAATAATGAACAAAAGATTTCAACAAATGGCTCGAGCTATGCTAGATGAATCTATAACTCCTGCAACCTTCTGGGATGAAGTTGCATTCGTTGTTGTGACTATCCTCAACAAATAAAATGTTCGGGTAAATAGCACTCAAACTCCACATGAACTTTGGTATGGTAAGACTCCTATTGTAAAATACATTAAATTCTTTGGAAGCAAATGTTTTATCAAAAGGATTGATGAAAAACTTGGTAAGTTTGAATGCAGAGCAGATGAAGGTATTCTTCTTGGTTATTCTTCTAGAAGTAAAGTATGTAAATGTTATTATTTAAGACTTGGGAAAATTGTTGAAATCATTGATGTTGTAGTTGATGAAGCATGCAAAAAACCAAAACTGATAAAAACAGAAGATTATGACGATGATGGGGATTATTTTCCCACATCAAATCAAAATGATATTGAAGAAGAAACCAATGAATCACCAAAAGAAGAGATAATGGTAGAATAAAAGACTTCGTCCTGGTATGTTCAGAAAAATCATCCAGAAACTCAAATTTTAGGGGGAAAAGAGGAAGGTGTATAGACAAGAAGAACCATTACAAGGACCTCAAGCTATCTAGCATTATTATCCTCCACCGAACCTCAAAATGTAAATGAAGCATGCAAAGATTAATGTTGGGTCAAGGCCATGGATGAAGAAGTTGAGAAAATTGAAAAGAATGTTACTTGGGAATTAGTTCCTAGACCTCATGATAAAAATATTATAGGAACTAAATGAATATTAAAAAAAAAGCTGAATGAAAATGGAGAATTCATTAGAAACAAGGCCAAACTTGTTTGTAAAGGGTATGCTCAACAAGAAGGTATAGATTTTGAAGAAACTTTTGCACCTGTTTCTAGACTTGAAGCCATAAGGATGTTTCTTTATCTTTCTAGCTTTCAGAAATTAAAATTATACCAAATGGATGTAAAATCAACTTTCCTTAATGGAGATTCAGATGAAGAAGTTTATATTGAAAAACTAGAAGGATTCATTCTTGGAAATTATGAAAAACTTGTATGCAGACTCAAAATGGCTCTCTATGGTCTGAAACAAGCTCCAAGGGCCTGGTATTACCACCTTGACAAATATCTACACCAACAAGGTTTTACAAAAGGTTCAATACATAGAAATCTATATACAAAGATTGAAACTGATAAATTGCTAATTATTATTGTTTATGTTGATGATATCATTTTTGGTAGCAATGAAGAATCCATGAGTCATAATTTTGCTTCATTAATGTAACAATAATTTGAAATGTCCTTGCTTGGTGAACTTACCTATTTTCTTGGTCTACAAGTTCAACCAAATAAAGATGGTATTTTTCTTTCACAAACCAAATATCTCAAATAGATCTTGAAAAGGTACAGAATGGAAGATTATAAACCTGTATGTAACCCAATGGTAATAGGATGTAGTCTCAGCTCAAATGATGAATCAACAGCAGTACATCAACCAACTTACAGATCCATGATTGGCAGTTTTCTTTATCTAACAGGTACCCGACCTAACATCATGCATGTAGTAGGAATAGTTGGAAGATTCCAATCAAATCCAAAGGAATCACACCTTTAGGCAGTCAAAATAATTTTCAAATATCTTCAAGGAACTTTGGACTTTGGTTTATGGTTTATGGTATCCTAGAGATGCAGATCTTACTCTTCATGCATATACAGATGCAGATTTGGAAGGAAGTGTTGATGATAGAAAAAGCACTAGTGGTGGTGCATTCTATATGGGTTCAAGGTTAGTGTCTTGGTTCAACAAGAAACAAAGTTCAATTGCTTTATCAATACTTGAAGCAGAATATGTGGTTGTTGCATCTTGCTGCACAAAAATACTTTGGATGATGCAAACTTTGCAAGAAATTCAGATCGCATGTACTCCACCCATATACATTCTATGTGATAATACAAGTTCCATCAGTATTTCACAGAATCCAGTCATGCACTCCAAGACCAAGCACATACCCATCAAGTACCATTTTCTACGAGAACAAGTGCTTGAACAAAAGGTCAAATTGGAGTATGTTCCTTCCAAATAACAGATTGTTGATATATTCACTAAACCACTACCTAGAGAAACATTTGAATATCTTAGACAAAAATTGGGAGTAGTTGTTGCATCATACTGCTACTAAAATCAAGTTTTTCAGAGAAAGGTTATTATACATGTGTTTCATGAAGTGTAGTCATGTACACACATGGGCTTCTATGGGAGAAGGAGCGTATATGTTTTTCAGACAGAAAAGCAATATGGAAGACTCTAATATGGATGCTCTGTCTGATGTTGATGATTACAGTCTATTGATCTTCTTTGTTCATTAATTTTTTATCTGACTGACAAAGATTCCTTGATCATTGACTTGTTAACAATGCACAAGTAGCATAGGTTTAGGGGGAGCATCAACCTTCACATGCATTCTGCATTGTTGGCATTATGGTTGCTGAGTCCAACTATGGCTTCAAATATTTATACCATTTGTCACTTAAGTCATGTAAAAGTCTAGGGTGTAATATGTCTTCTCATATATTTGAATGATTCATATTGGAAAAAGGAGGTAATTTGTATTCCCACTTTGCATGGGATGGATGATGTAATATTTATTGTATTTCTGTCATGTCTAAACAGTTGGTATATTCCTACTTGGTTGGATGGATCAGTGAAATTTGGCATGTCCCCACTTGGTTGGGAGATGGATGTATGTATGAGTCATTGGTGATAGGAAGGTTATACTCACATAGTTGATTTATAGAGTCATGCTATTCTTTTGGAAAATATTTTTGCAGACTCTGCATGTGCTTAGGGGGAGCATGGATAGCATAATGCATGTCAAAGGGGGGGAATATCTTAATCTTCCCTTTTCCCTTGATGTTAAAGGTGGAGAGTGTCTTGGTGTTGTTGTGGTCATCAAGTCCAAAGGAGGAGATTGTTGGCATTATGACACAGGTGTTGTCCTTGATGGCAACTCACTTAGATGAAAGTTCATAATGCAGCAGGTCAACAACAAAGGATTATAGATCAAACTCCAAAGAATGATGAAAGAGAGGTATACACTAGTTCACTTTCTCTAAAGCGTGTATACACACGGGTTAACAAGAAAAAAGTGGTGTATAATGTATACACACACTTTCACAAGAGGAAAAGTGCGTACATGTTGGAAAACCATTTTGATCCAAGGTATTTTGGTCCAAGGTATTTGGTCCATGGTATCTGGTCCAAGGTATTGACCCTAGGTATTTGGTCCAAGGTATTGGTCCTAAGTGGTTTTGGTCCAAGGTATTGAGAAAGGCCTAAGAGTATATAAGGAGGAGAAGAACATTAGGCCAAGTGTGCAAGCAATAATATTCTAAGGAATACTTCTATCTGAAGTATATTTTATGTTGCAGGGTTATGTTTGGGACTAGATTTGAAATATTCATGTGCACCTTGAGTTCAATATTGGATCAGGAACCATGAGACTTGAATGACTTATTCTTGAATGATCTGATGTTGGTTGAGACTAGATCTGATGTTTTGCACCTGTTTTATTTGCTATCTATCATGATCTGGTTTTGTTAGAAGTCTAGAATTATAATGAAGTTCTGAGTCAATATTTGTAGATCTATATGCAGGTTCATCTCTGCCAAAGAGTGTCTACATGCTAGTTCCGTTCTATCAAGTTGCATATACAAAAGAAAAACTTCTTTTCAGATTTGACTAGTCTATTTGATCAAATTTTGTTTTTTACTTTTGTTTGTCAATGAAGTCTTCTCAGATCTGAATGTAAAATAGAATGCATAAGGAGGCTTGGATTTGATTGATTGATTGTATAAGTGAGAAGAACTGATCTTTGTTGCTACCTGTGTAGAGCTCTGAAAGTTGACAGTAGATATTCAATATATTGATGTTTGGTATAGACTTGATTCAAAAAATTTATGTTTGCAGTAGTTTTGAAGGTATACATAGGTTTAATTCATGGAAGTAGCATATACACACATGTTGGGTTTAGCCAAGTAGCGCATACACTATAATGCATGATTTTTTAGGTTACAACTAGTTATGAATGATGATGCAGTGTTTTCAGTTCAACACAGTGTTCTGGTGTTACTGATCTGATTGTTTCGATTAACTAAATATTGGTTGATGCAGTTTAAAAGCTTTCATTGGTACAGTGTAAAATTTTTATGAAACGTGGCCTTCAGATTGTGGTGTTGTGATCCAAGAGTATCCAGTCTGAAAATTCATGAAACTTGGTCCCTAGTGGAAGAGTGGAGTTTTTTGTAGGCTAGCACCTACGTACTAGTAAACATATTGGCTAGTACAAGAGCTAGGGGGTTGTAGCTCCCTTCCAATAGAAGTTGGATGAGAGAAAGTTATAACCTTCTATAGGGAGAATCTTGCGTACTAGTATGAGTCTGCACCAATACAAGATTGTAAGTAGATTTTCTTATTATTAAAAGAAGATAGAGATGACAGCAGCAAGTGGTTTTTACCCACATTGGGTTTCCACCTTAAATATTGGTGTTCATGTGTGTTGCTTATGTGTGATGCTTTATTCTTCTTTTACTGCACTGTCTAATAAATCTCTAATATATTGGTTTAAGCTCAACACATGATAAATTGTCTAAATCACAAATTCCTTGCATATACGCCTGTTTCTTTAAGCACAGTCACGTGTACGTGATAGTTCAGTTCATTCAAGTAGCGTATATAAATCTATTTGGGGAATAAAATTATTGATCTGATAATACTGATTCACCCCCCTCTCAGTATTATTTCCAACACTTGTTCCCCTTGAGAGATTATTTGACCAGAATGATGTTATAAAATCTTCAGGGCGAAATTCACAGCAAGATGATGTGCAACACTGTAATATTGGTACAACATAAGAAATTAGAAACATCAACCTTTCAACAACACTAACACAATATATCAGAGACAAATATTTCTAGTCGTTCAAAGAATATAATTGTATCCTTTGTTAGTGAGTGTTATTGATCTATGTTTCCATGATATAATCAGTTGTGGCTTGTTCCATGCAGCCCAGGTTGAGCTCTATTGGTGTGTGTTATTCTACAATGTCAGATGTGTCCAAAAATGGTGGAAAGTATGGCCAAAGACAATCTACATTGAACATTGGGTGCACACCAAGGAACGGTAGGATGCTGAGCTTGAAGGAATTGTCATCGACAATCTAGCTGATGGTGTATGGTCCATATCAGAGTAGGAGAAGCTTGCAGTGGGGTCTAGTAAGGTGCTTCTTCTGCAAATGTAGCCAAACTTTATCGCCCACCTGGAACTTGTGTGGCAAACGATGTTTATCATGGCACTACTTGTACTTAGCATTGGATCTGTCGAATATATCATGGACCCGTTGGCAAATGTGTTGAATGCACTTAATGAAGTCATTAGCCCTTTGAGCTTCAGACTGAACATGAGAAAAATCTACTTGAGTGGCTGCAAATGGTATGGCCACATCAATGGGGCATAATGGTTGAAATCCCAACCCTACCTAAAAGGGGATGTGGCATGTTGAGCTATGGAGTTCTATGTTACAATTGTGTTTGACATAGGGGATACTTTCATCCCATGTCCATGGATGCTTCAAGTTGTACATGCACATAATGTGTACGATCATCCTGTTGAAAACCTTTGTTTGGCCTTCAGTTTGGGGATGGAAAGTTGATGACTTAGTAAGTTTATATTCGGCATCGACTAGAGACTTGACCAAAATGAACTAAGGAATTTGTTGTCCTGATCTAAGGCAATGGAAAATGGAATCCCAAAGTGTACCCACAATCACTCAAAGTAGAGCTTAATAATGACCAATGTTGTGATACTCTTCTTGCAAGCCACCATGAGGGCCATCTTAGAGAATCTGTCAACAACCACGAAAACAAAATTGTTGATGTGCTTAGTAGAAGGAAGGCACAACATGTAATTCGTGGAGACAAATTATCGAGGTTGACTAGGATTAGGTAGAGGAGTATATAGGCCTTGCTTCTTGATGGTTGGTTTGGCAATGGCACAGGTGGTGTAGGATGTAATGTACTTCCCAACATCCTGATTAAGTTTTGTCCAATAAAAAAACTTCTGCAATACCTCCACTATTTTCTCTACTCCAAAATTTCCAATTTCCCGACTCTAGTGCACCTCCCAAATCATCTTGGCAGGCTCACTTGAAGGAACACGAATTGTCCCAGGTGGCATAACGATGCATCTTGAAGGTGAAAATTTGGAACCTTCTTCCCTTCTAGGAGTGTTTAGTATATGCTACTGAATTTTGGATCGCTCTTGTAAAGATGCAACCACGTCGATGTCTCATGCTCATAAGAGTCAAGCACAATGATCAGCGCCATGACCGGTGGTCGGCTAAGGAAATCAACATCATTATTGGTGTTTCCCTTGTTATAATTAATTTTCAAATGGAATTGTTGCAGATAGGTGGACCATTTCTTATGGCACTCGTTTTGCAACTTCCCTTGTGTCTGTATGAATTGTAGAGGTCGATGGTCTATCTGGATTTCCATTTCCTTCCCCAAAATGTAATGCTTCCATTAACGGCAGACCTACACAATGGAATACACTTATTTTTTGTAAATGGGATACTTTTCGAGTGTGTCTGAAAGTGTCTCACTATGGTAATCCATTGGATTCCCATGATGAGTAAGAACCACACCAATCGCATAGTCAAAGGCATCTATCTCAATCTCAAATGGTTGTTGCAGGTTTGGTAATGTGAGCACTGGTGCCGAATAGAGGCAATTATTAAACTCGAAGAATTTATTTTGTTGGGTTTCCGACCAAAACAAAAATCTTCTGCTCCACCCTTGGTGACTTGACTTAAAGGCCAAGTGATATGAGAGAATCCCAACACGAACCTATGGTATAAATTGGCAAGACCCAAAAAGTTAAGGAGCTCTGTTAGAGTGGCTAGGGTTGGCCAATCCCAAATGAATTTTATCTTGGATGGGTCCACATGTACGCCCTGCTCATCAATGATGTATCCATGATATTGAACCTGGGTCAGGCCAAAGGTGTATTTCACCAAGTTAGCACACATCTTGTGTTTTCATAAGGTTTGAAGGACCTATCGAATATGGTGGAGGTTCTCTTTCCAACTCTGGATGAAGATCAAGTTGTCATCTAAATACACTCCCACAAATTCATTGGTGAAGGGTTGCAAGGTGTTTCCCATCAGTCTCATGAAGGTTGCAAGGGCGTTCGCCAATTCAAATGGCATCACCAACCATTCAATAAGGCCCTCCTTGGATTTGAAGGTAGAGTTCCACACATTGGATGGTTCAATAGGCACCTGGTGATAACCTAACTTCAAATGAATATTGTTGAAATATTTCACTCCTTTGAGGTGGTGCATACGGTAATCAATTAGTGGGATTGGGTACCTATTCTAGACAATGATCTTGTTGAGTGCCCAATAGTCAATGCAAAGCCTCTAGGTTCCATCCTTCTCCTATACCAATACAGTCGGGCTCCCACAAGGTGATGAGCTTTGCCTGATGTGCCCTTTCTGCTATAGTTCTTGAATCTGCCTCTTCATCTCATCATTCTCCAGAACAGAGCATCGATAGATCAGTCCATTGAGCAGTGGCATGGCTAGGGTCAAATTGATGGAGTGCTTGACCTGATAGTGCAGAGGTACCCCTATGGGTGAGGCAAAAATATCCTTGTACTCTTCCACCACCTTGTCTATCTTTTTTTGCTATGCATAGGAGCCCTGGTTGGAATTCATGGCCACAACCTTCTTGTTTCCCTAGGGGTGAATCATAAGGAAAACAAATGAACTTACTACATTTCTTTGTAGTGATCAAAGAGATGGCAATAGGTGGGGCTAGCTTAGGTATCCTGTACAACTTATTAGCCAAATTAATAATCACAGAGCGAGGTCTAGACTCATATACAACACGTCACTTCCACAAGGTTGTCCTAACAATATATCACAAACTTCAAGAGGACCAACATCACATAGTACCTCATTCGTGAAGGGCTAGATGCTATAGGGAAGGCATCATTGCTGGCTGACGTGAAAATCGCGTCCTTGATGAAGCCACCCGATGGTGTACAGTTGTGGATGTGATGTAGTATTTAGGCCCATCCGCTTCCTGACCTCTCCTAAAATGAGGTTATCTTGGCTCTCATTGTCGACAATGACCTGCAACGGAGAACCCTTCACCCACATCTATGAGTGGAAGAGTCGTAACCCACATCTGGTTCGGAAGCCTTCAACTTGACCACTAGTGACTACTTAGCCCAAGACTCACTTGGAGTTTGATTGGAGCTCTTATGGAACTCACACCATTTTCCTATGTTCTTCTTGGTCTTTGTGGTGTTATTCTTTTCTTGTGTCTTCAGTGTCTTTTCTTGGGTAGCTCGACCTTGGCTTAGTCCATTCTTTTGTAGTTTGGTAGCGCCCTTTTCCTTGCTTTGGATTTGTAGATCAAAAGTCCCATTTATTCTATTTAAATTTATGCTCAATCTTGACAGCATACTGATATGTCATGCCAAGAGAGGAAATGTCAAGGAACTCCATCTCATCCTTAATGTACTTGTGTAGATAATCGTGGTACTTGAGAACCAAATGCCACTCAATACCCTTGATACACAGCTTCATGCGAAAGGTATGGAAAATATTTGCGAACTATGGCACATCTTGGTCCCTTCCCTGCCGTAACGTGGTCCAATTTAAGTATTTGTTTTCATAGCTCTCGACGGGGTAATATTGTTCCTTTATGGCATCTCAGAAAGAATTCCAAGTGGGTGCAGCTAAAAAATAGTGAGGGTTCACTCTTGTCCTTTTGTTCACAGTAGGTTTTGTGGAATACTGAAGAAGGTATGCTTTTATCGATTATTTTGTCGTCTTTTCTTTAAAACTCATAACCTCTTTGCATCATGAACTAGGTAGATAATACGAAATCATGACAAAGTCTATGGGATTTATATGCAACAAAAAACTACTAATAATTGCCATTTTCTCATGTAGGAAAAGGAGAAAACGAAAGATTGTCGTCCCAAAGTAAAATACAGGGCAAAGTTAACTGTTGTCCCTATAGCAAGAAACAGAATGCAAACAAGATGATCCAAATTGGAGTGTATCAGCCAAGAAAGGGAAAAGGAGATATCGAATCGGTGCAAGAGAACAAATGGATAAATAGGAATTAATAGTTTAGCGAATCCCTCAAGATCCTTTGATCCTGAGGGATCACTATCGTAACTAATTTTGCATCGTTGATATCTCCACTCGGTTGTTATAAAAAGGGGCAGCACTGCTAGCCCAGGGGACAACCTGTTGTTATTTTTATGTGATTCTCCTTTGTATTTGAAACTTTGATTGTCGACTCTCGTCGAGAAGTGATCCATTGTAACTCTGCTTTGACGTTTTAATATAAATCTGGCTGTGATTCCATCTTTGATTCTAGAGTAATCTTAAGCAGTGTATCCTTGGAGGCTAAGGGCCCAGCCCTGGTGGAACACTTGCTCCTGTACCATTATCTATAATTTGTGTGTGGTTTTCATTATCAGCTTTGTTCGGTAATCTGATGTGTTTTGCTATTTTACATCATGGTTCTGTTACATTTTATTTATGTTCAATTGAGTAATGTTTTTCTCTATGACAGGAATGTTGTATTCTTCATTCTAACTTTGTAACGCATTGTTGTTCCTTTAATCATTCATATAACATTGTTGTTCCTTACAGAATGCTATTACTATTCAATTACAGAGTAACTGTGTTGTAACATTCACAAGTTGGTATTACTGTATTCATCTATGGTTTACACTTAATTGTGATTGTTGTTCAACTAGTGTTGTTGTTCCGTTATGAATTACAATCGTTGTTCTTTATAACTGAGATTGATACTTGAGGTATCAAAGTCAGATTACCGTTTCTCTTAATATTAAAGCGTGTTGTGTGTGTTATTTATCTTGGTTCACTGTACGTTTATATTTGACTCTAGTTGTTGTTCTATATTTTATTTTTGATTAGTTGTCGTTCTATTTCCGTTTGCTATCTGATTTATCTTTAGAGTAAAGATTGTTATCTGATTTGTGTAGGATACACTTGTTGCATTTATTTCCTTAGACTGAGGTTTTTTGTTCAATCTTATTTATAAGAACTAGTTGTTGTTCCATTTCCTGTTATTTGTATTATCATTGCTTTGGTGTGTGGAACAATCTAAGAATATAGTGAACGTTGAATGTTGTTGTCTAGTTCCCATGTTGATGATATTTTCCTTGATTATCTTTAGTTACATTAATTTACAGAGGAATGAGTTACTGTTACTGTACCCTTGACTGATAAATTGCCATAGTTTTCTGAGTGCATATTTGAGTCTTAAGGTTCTTTTCTGTAAGTAGATCTTATTTCAAGCATCTATTTACTCTTTTATTTAGAGAACTATACTACTAGAATTAATATGACAAATAACCGCCTCAAACTGAGTACACTTTTTGAGATAACAAATAATTCCTAGATTGATAAGTTAATGTGGGGTAAA
This sequence comes from Pinus taeda, assembly GCA_000404065.3. Lineage (NCBI taxonomy): Eukaryota > Viridiplantae > Streptophyta > Pinopsida > Pinales > Pinaceae > Pinus > Pinus taeda. Next base: position 28,528 of record APFE031086765.1, read on the forward strand.
TAGAGGTGAAAAAGACCCTTTTTACTGCTCGACATTTTGGTGTCGTTACCTGGGAAGAGTGTAGCCATTTGTTTCTTTTCCAGAGTGATGTAAGAACCTGTTAGGAGAGAACTAGGTTTTAAAAATGGAAGGTAAGAACCTGTGTACGGAGCATGTAATAGCCTTGCTCCCTTGCCCGCTTTCCTACAGATTTGTTGTTGTTTTGTTTGGGTAGAACTTAGCAATTGATTTGTGTGCATGACTAAGCAGAAAAATAAAGAAAAAAATCCTAAACCACTACCCAAGCCTGAAAAAGCTAAGGGGTCGGTGACCCTTGGCCGATCAACCTTTATAGGTGAAATATTTAAGAAAGCAGAATCTCAACCTTCAGTAGGGCCTAGAAAAGTTACTTCTAGACAACCTACTAGTTCCCTTCAGGGCATAGGATCACCATCTGTAGCCTTTGTTGAGGTGCATAGTCAAACTAAAGAGCAAGATTTTCAAGAAATTGAGAATTCGAGCCAAAATCATTGCAAGAAGGGAACCTTAACAACTTCTGTGAAGGAAGAGGAGAAACAAGAGAAACTGAAGAACCAAGATCTCCTCTTGGGATAATTCAGCCATTAAGTAGCCCAGATAAGGGAAGCACTGCAAAAATCATTTATAACGAAGTTGAAGAAACTCAAGAAGATGAATCCCCCTTGACAATAGGCACTCTCAACATCCCAGATAAAGGAAGTGTTGTTAAGGCCAGCCCCCCTCGACAGCCTAGGAATACCCTCCTAGATATCCCAGAAGGTTATTGGCATATATTTGACCAAATGGCCTAGAACCAGCCAAACACCCAAACCTCTACACTGCAATACCCCATTGTGGATACTGCAGCTAATGCACCTACGAAAGCAATTCCTCTCCAGCATATCCCTACATTCCATGTCCTTACATCAAAAGATCTGGATTCATTCTTATTTGAATTTGATGTGCTGTGTAGAGGATATGACTATACCACTGATCCCCAGAAACTGAAATTATTTCCCTCTACATTAAAAGGGGCTGCTTTAATATGGTTTATGGGATTGGGTGGTGGTGTTATAACTAATTGGGATCAAATGAAAGAGTATTTTCTAAAAAAATATCAGGATTACTATAGGTCTAGAGAGTTAAAATATGAAATATTTTAGATGGTAGCTAAACCGAATGAAACATTAGAAGAGTACGTTGAACGTTTTTAGTATAATCTTCAAATATCTCCTTATGCATCATTACCCTTACTGATAATGTATTAGAAATAGCATTAATTATGGGAATGAAGGAACAATGGATTGAAACACTAAATATTATGGGAAAAGGAGATATTTATCAGGAAAATTTTGTTGACATTATTAATCAATGTATCAGGAGCTCGATAGGCAGCACAAGACTGAAACCAGTAGAACATGATTGGTTTGCAAGAGATAACAGAATTTCGGCAGAAGGAGTAACTGGTGCAGAAATTGGGACACTGAAAACACAACTTGATATTATGCAGGCTAAACAAAAGCAAGTAGAGGCAGAACAAAATTTGGCAATTTTCTATCCCAGATGCAGAAAGAAACATAGCCATAAGGAGTGTCCATTAGATGCAGTCCAAGTTTGCACCATTTGTACAAACGACCTCTCTACAGAGAGCTTTCCCTCACTTCCTGGATTGAAAGTAGTATACAAGGAAGCAGAAGAAGAGCCAAAGCCGGTGTATCTACACAATTAGCGCTGTCAATGGTAGCCGCTATAATCAGGTATGTTCTCAAACCCAGCTTCTTCTTTTCAACCTCCGCAATATCATGCTCAACAATATAATACAATGTGGCAAAATCAACCTCCCTTCCCGAATTGGTCACAACAACCATTTCCTTCATCATCTCCATGGCCGAATCAAGCTAGTCAACTCAATTGGTCAAATTTTCCCTATACCCCACCATCTTGGAAAAATAATGTATATCCACCACAGTGGTCCCTTCCTACTTCACAGATTCAAGCCTAGTAGACAAACTGGCAAAGACCAATGAATTAGCCAGTAGGAACCATTCCGCTCCCTCAACCTACACTGCCAGCATTACAAAAAAACCCTAGTCTAACTTAAGACTACAACTCCCAGCCCAACCCAACCCTAATTCAAATAACATACCAGTCTAATCTATTCAAATAATTGAAACACCAGAGATAGGCACCGATCTAAGGGAATGTAATGACCTTCAATTAAGATCTGAGTGCATTATTGAAATAGAGGGAGATAAAACCACTCAAGTTGAAAATCAGTTACCTATAGAAAAATGGCTGCAAGAGGAGGATGTGACCAGACAACAAATTCATGATCAATTAACCACATCCTCTCCTCCATTCTCAAAATGATTAATTATACCTCGACCTATACAACATCTTGATTTTGACATTCTGGGAGAACTAAAAAATCTGTACATAAAAATCCACTCCTCCAAGCCATTCAAGACATCCCAATATATGCAAAGACTATCAAAGAGCTATGTATAAAGAAACCAAGGAGGAAAATAATAAATAACCCAACAATCCAAGTAGTTGGCACCTTATTCGACCTATTGTCAAGAAGAGAAACACCTGTTAAATATGAAGACCTAGGAAATCCAATAGTAATCGTACAAATCAATGGACAAACCTTCTCAAATGCCTTAGTTGATCTAGGAGCTGCAATCAATATGTTAACAACCACCACTTGCCAAAAATTGGGCATTACATCAGTAGAATCAACCTCCACTTTATTAGAATTGACTAACTAATTTGTGGTTAGGCTAGAAGGCACACTACATGATATCGTGGTATCCGTTGACTCCTAGGAGTATCCTGCCAATTTTCTGATAATAAACCCTAAAAACCAACTTGATGGACATCCATTGATTTTAGGCAGACCTTAGCTTGCAACTGTCGATGCTTATATTGGCTACCGACAAGGAAGTATGACCATAACTAGGGGGGCAAATATCAAGAATCTAGCTTTATACCCTCCTGCACAGCCAAGCGTCACAATAATAAAAACTAACAAACATCCTGTATCATACCTCACTAAAAATATTAGATCTCCATTAACCATAAAAGAGGCCTTTGTTTTCAAAGACCAAATAGAAGATGATTCCATTAACAATTTTATTAGTCAAGCTGAATCCAGATCCCACATACAATGTCACATGATAGAAGCAGCATTTGATAATGAACTAGAAGAAGATTGTTATGAACCAGCTCAAGAAAAAATAGAAAAGATAGGTCAACGCCTTAGAATTCAGCCTCTTCGAGGGGGAAACCTCCTTTACATTACATAAATGAACAATTCTTGGATGATACAAATGAAAAGACCTCCTTTCTATATATAGGAGACTAAGGGGTCATTATATAATCAGAGCCTACATAACAATAATAATGTAAGGGCACAATAATAACAATAGTGGGCTTCTATGGGGCACAATAGTAACAATATGGGCACTACATGGGTACATCAATATAATAAGTGGGTTGTACTAATAACAATAAGGGGTTACACTAGTAGTATAGGGGCCTAACCTGCCCCTCTCCTTCAAAAAGTGTTGTCTTCAACGCTTGAGTAGTTCTTGATGCTTCTGTATAAAATTATTGTCCTCCCATGTGGAATCTTCAGTGGGTAAATTATTCCGCTTGATGAGATACTCTGAAATTGATCGATTTCGTAGTTGTCGGGTTCTTGTTTCTGTGACTGCTCTAGGTTCCAATATGGTTTTTCCTTCCTCTTCAATTTCTGGCAATATTGTTTGAATTGGGATCTTTTGACCCTTTTGAATAAGTGGCCATACTTCTTTGTCCTTCTTCCATTCATCCCTTGCTTCGTTTATCCAATCTGGTTGGATAATAGAAATAGCACAAAACCATGCTTCCACATCCTCATCCTTGAAGAGTCTTCTCATTTGGTAAGGTCGCCATTTTTTAAGTGCATGTAGTATTGCCAGCATTTCCTTCTCATAAATAGCTTGCTTGAGATGTAGCAGTAAAAATACCCAATCACCTACATCAAAACATTTTT
>APFE031086765.1:32583-43357 GCA_000404065.3 Pinus taeda
ACTCTATGTAAAATAATTTCTTCTCAGCACACTTATGACCTTTAGTGCATTTGCTATCACAAATGTATCAAAGCCGTTTTTCTCTTTTTTCTTCCAATTGTTGTGGTGTAACCCTTGTAGGTTGTGGAAGGCTAGGAGAAACAACACTTCCATCTTCATAGCTGTGAGGGGTAGAATTCATTGTTGCCATAATTTTAATTTCACTATGTCACAAAGCCCTTTTACTCTTTCCAATTGTTGTGGTGTTGCTCTAAAGAAGGTGTTGCTCTTTGTATCCTCATAATGTGCTATCATTTCCTCTGTGAGAATTGACCACGTAACAAGTCATTTACGAGAAAAAAGCCCTTTATACCATAAAAATTGATCCAGATCTAAATATGAAGATGCAATACATACCATTTGTAATAGTTTTACACCATGTAGATCAAAATATTGCTCCATCTGAAGTATCCAATTTACTGGATCCTTCCCATCAAACTTCCTCATCTTGCTTTTTTTTTTTTTAGGAGCTCGAACTTGAAATGGTTGTAACTCTGTAATTTCAGATCTTTAAGTTCTAAAATTGCGACCTCTGGTAGCCCTCTATGTCCGCTTTCCAATGCCACCAATTTGACCCCAATTGGATTCTCCAATGAAGAGTTATGCCAAATCTCCCACAATGATATGATTATAGAATAATTCAGTAGAGCGAACGTTTATGACGTTGCACGAGTCACTGTTTCAACCTCTGGCTCTAAAAAATATATAGAAGAAACTAGAGTCCATCATCTTTCTGCACCTTTTTACGAAATTTTAGTCCAATGCTCAGAGAGAAAGTTATGATGATTTTCCCCAGGTCACCTGTTTCGAATGTAATTCAGGAGTCTGCAAAAAGACCAACTTCCTCAGATCATATCTCCGTCAATATAGCGTGAAAATCTCTGAAATTGGGACCTGAGCTATAGCACAATGTCTTCTCAAATGGGTTTTTTTTCCGACTTCTGAAATTTCACAGAAAAAAGTTATAGTGAAAATGCCACAATAACCTATTTGGAGCAGTGAAACTGTAGAATCCAAAGCTCTGATACCAAATGTTATGAACCAGCTCAAGAAAAGATAGAAAAGATAGGTCAACGCCTTAGAATTCATCCTCTTTGAGGGGGAAACCTCCTTTATATTACATAAATGAACAATTCTTGGATGATACAAATGAAAAGGCCTCCTTTCTATATATAGGAGACTAAGGGGTCATTATATAATCAGAGCCTACATAACAATAATAATGTAAGGGCACAATAATAACAATAGTGGGCTTCTATGGGGCACAATAGTAACAATATGGGCACTACATGGGTACATCAACATAATAAGGGGGTTGTACTAATAATAATAAGGGGTTACACTAGTAGTATAGGAGCCTAACACAATACCCTTATTTTGACTACATATTGGAAAATATCTCTAAAAATCACATTATTTAACCCCCTACCAATATGAACTCATTACACCTTCCCAATTTAAAAAAACCCTACCTTCACTAGATATTGTAGGTATCCATTTTTCATTAACATCTTTTATACCCCTTTATATTTTTTCATTAACTTTCAGCTCCATTTTTTATACCTGCCAATATAAAAATCCTTTACCCCCTAATATATGCTCAATATATTATGTCATTTTTTTGTCAATATATATATTCCCCAATATGAACCCACATGATATGACATTGCTCCCATAAAGAAGACCCTGTGGTTTTCCTTGATCTTCTATCTCCTGCAAACATGTCATGTTAGATAAAATATAGACATAATCGAAATATACCTTAGTGTATTTCATGGGAGGTTATCTCATCCACACAATCAATCTAGATTAACACACACACACACATATAATGACACCAACGTCAACAACCTGTTACCTGCAAGCAATCCAATTGTAGTTGTTGATCCAACTTTTCCCTTATAACACATATTTCATTAAATTTGGAATTAAATAGTGGATCTAGAATTTCAAAATAACTAAAAAACTCAATTTTAGTGATGTACTTGTAATAAAAAAATTCCTTTTTTAATGAAATACGTGTTTTATGCTTCCTTACTTTACTTTTCCTTCTTTCTCCAAATCCAAGTGAATGTTAGAATGCTCCAAGAATGCTCTAGGTGTGTAAGAGTATAAGAGAATGAGAGAATAAAAGTAGAGCTCAACTCAAAATTTTCAAAAAGCTAGCAATTGTTTCTCTGAAGCATTTTTATCATTGATGCATCTATTTTCTTCTGTTTCCTTCTTTTTTCCTCTAAATTTCCTTGCGTGCAAATTTGTGTCTCTTCACCTTCATTTTTTCCTAATTTCCTTTATTTTCATAATTAAGTGCCAATTATTTCCTCTTTTCCTTTTCCAATTTCCATAGCCATAAATAAATCACAAGTGATGCCCATGATAATGCTTTCCCCAACATTAAGCTTGGAATATGTGCCCCATGTCCTTGGTCTTATTTTATTTACATGGAAAATAAACTAGGGGTTGTTATAGCCATGAAGTAAGGTTAGAATGGTTTAGGAAATTTCAAAAGTGATGGCCACATAAGGAGAATTATTCCATGTTGCAAAGAAGTATTCAATGAGTTGGATTGGCTTAAGAAATTGGGAACTCTTGAGGTTTATTTACTACACTAAGAAGCAAGGATCCAATATTGGGAAAATGAAGGCCATAATGGGGGACCATGCTATGTTGCAGAGCTAAAATGGGTTAAGAAAATGGGAACTAGAGCAATTTATTTTTTTGTATGGAGAAGTGGGGCGCACTTTAAGGAATTCTACTATTCACGTTATTCATTTCTTTTATTTGATTGAAGATAATGTATCCAATGTACATTTACAATTCAACACTTTCAAAATGGAATTCAAGTGCCATTGAGACAATGTTACAAACCATAAAGCATAAGGCTTCCCATACTGACATGTTAAAATGTGATCATGCTGGCACGAAAATGCTTCACATATATAGAATTGCAGATTTTCAGATAATTATAGCAACAAATAACTTCATCTTTTTCATGTAAAGATTATGGTTAATCCCAAAATCCCATTCTCATCAGTTACCTTATTTGATCAATTAAGGAGTTAATAGAGGAGTTTTGTATTTAAAACCTAAAAATAGCAGGGTAAACAATGATACGCTTTGCAAAGTCTCACCCTTCATTCAAGACTGTAAAAGGAAAATGCTATTGTAACGTTTGTTTCCATGTCTAGAACATACATCATCAATCAACAAGATCCTCCCCTCAAGAAGTTAGAAATTTTTATAGAAATTCATAAGGTGTCCTCATCGATACCTACACAATAAGTTGAACTCTATATGCATTATTCATGTTGGATACAATTTAAGGGCATTGTTTTCAAATAAAAGGGTAGAAAATCATTCATTTTTCTTCTTTGTATGAAGTAGTATCTCTATAATAGAGAAGACAAATAAGGGGCCACACATATGAACTAGAATCTCTAGAACAAAGAAGACAAATAAGGGTCCAAATAGGCGAGGCATAGACATCTTACTAAAGGCCACAACCAACTTCCCTAGTCTTTCCTTCTCATATATAATTGGTTCCTTTCCATTTACTTGTGGCTTCTTTCCATGATATTTTGAATTGGGCTCGAAATGCACCTTTGTTAGTTGATTTTGTGGGATGAGCCATTCTACAATACAAGCATGCAGTATGAATGTAGTCAAGCTCCTAAATTATGCAAAGACATTAACTCAACTCAGAAATCTAATTTGAAATTTTGAAGAACCACAAGGCTTTAATATTTATTGTACCAACTTTTCTTGGATATAACTTTTTCAGGATATTCTTACAAAGAAGTTTTTTCGCTATCCACATATGCTAAGGCTTTAGTTCATACTTTAGAACACAAAAAATGTGACTTTTCCTTTTTGGTTCACAACCAATGAATATCTCCAATGACTTGCAATCCAATTCTAGAAATTGCTTAACATTTGTTCTTCCTTGCACATTGCAAATATAATTTTTTTTATTAATTGTATCTTATGAAGTTTACAGTATTTATTTCAAAATATCCCAATAGGTTAATGACTACAATAGACCAGGATCCATTGCATAATTCTCATTATGGTACCAATTGTAACACATTATTCCCCATTAAAATCAGTGTTTTCAATAACATACATGCTCACCATGCTCATTAGACATATGCACTTAATTTATATTAGATAAATTTGTGGTATTATTTGTACTATGAGGCCAACAATGTTCCATGACACCCAAAAGAAAAGAGTTGTGCCATAAGAAGTGATGGCCTCCAAGGCCCAACGAAAACCTTTGAATAAAAAATATAATGTGTAACGGAAGGAGAAAGAAGTTTAAATAATGATAAAATACTTGTAACATTCTTGAGTTAAATGTTTATTCTCTAATAGTCCATGACAAAAAGAGTGCTAACCTAACGCGGACAAGAAACGATCCCAGTTAGAAAGTAATACACAAATCCTACAAACCCTTAAAGTAAACAAGAAATAAAGGAAAAGGAATTACTCTAATTTTACTTGGTAAAGACGTCCTTGCTCTTCATAACTTTCAACACCTCATGAAAGAAGGTTTTTATAAATACTATGAGCATTTTGGTAAAAAACTTTTCTGGTGTAAGTTCTAACTAGATAATAAACTTGATATTACCTATGACTCATGTCAATATGAGGACAAGAAGGCCTTCTGGTATCTCTAGAAGGAACCTACATAAAACAAAAGGGAATATCAATATCGATTAGGGATGGGCTAGGGTTCTTCTTTTAAAAAAAAATATTGAGACATAAAACCCTAGCAATGATATGTTACCTGTGAACTCTTGTTGTTGAAACCTATATCTATAGTAATGGATAAGGGTTTCATCAAATCCCCAAAATGCTGCATATGGGGCATGCAAGACGAAAAGAAACATAGATTTAATATCATGTCACTCGAGGTGTATATGTGAAGTGTCAAAAAGGTAAGACACATGTAGACCCTAAATTTGGGTGATATAACCAATTCATAAATGAAGGAATTGCATGCCAAGTAGATCAAACTTTGGAAAAAATTGATTGAGGCATGACAATTGTTCGCAGGCCACCGAGAGCTTCGGGAGTAACTCAACCATAAACTGGGCATAGGAAAAGTATAATACATCACATTACAACTATCATAATTAATTCAACAGTTCAAATTACTCCAATCTTATAACATCATATTAGACGAAGCATAGAAAAGACAAAAAATATAGGAGGGGAGTTCATCTGGAAGGGAATGCCTTATGATGTAATTAAAACATAAATTAATATAAGAGTTAAGAATATACATTTAGCTCTAGGAGTGAAAATCAATTTCGAATGTTGTGATACGAAAACATTATGAAAAATTGAGATTCAAGGTTCAAATCCCCTTATTTACCATGTGGATCGTGCATGGGGGAGCATATGGGTTTGCCTATCAGGGATTCAACTTGCACAAAATAGTTTAGAATATTCTTAATAGTGGTCACAATTTAAAGGTTGAGGTTTTCCTCAAAAGTAGTTATGCCCTTTCATTCCTTTTGATTAAATTTATTAATTAATAAAATTAAATGTCAAATGAACATCTATCATACGAACATGAGTAATAGTTTTTGGGCATGGGCATAATGTAACTTATAGATGAAATGACCTTTTCACAACATTTTTCCTAGTTAATTTTAACCAAAATCCAACAGAGATTTTAAAAAATGTGAGTTGAAGTTGTTTAATGTAATATATCTATCCCTATAAATGGTCATTAGGGATTTAATAATATTAAAAGAAATAAAAAATATTATTGACTAATACATGATAAAAAATGGTTAATATCAATAACTGTTTGTTTATAACTAATTCAATAGTTTTTCTTGCCCCATTGATCCTCTATTGTTAATACGGTGATGCCTACCATCCCTCATTTTTCTCTCTCAAAGTTTCATTTATACAATGACTTGCAATTATCTGTTGCAGTTGATCAATTTCCATGTTTATTAGAGATACTGTGGCCACCTCCTTTTCTTTAAGGCATTCCCTGCTTTACCCTTCATATATTATTCAGGAGCACTATTTTGTAGTGGAACATAAGATTGTGGAGCAACGATATTTTGTGTTTGGTTTTTTTGTCAATCTTGATGTTGGTAGGGTGTGAAGGCTCAAACAATATGTCATGTGTATCATCCCTCAGCCCTTGTCCTCCTTATTAGAATGCGGCCACGAAGCATGTTGTGACATGTTGCTCTACTCTCATCTATGTCATTTGAGTGTTGGTATGCTAAGGTTGTGGCAGATTCTATTCATCATTATCAATGGGGTGATAACACCAAGATTTAAGACAAATTTTCAGTGGGAGGCTAGATGTTTTCACTGCAATTCCTTCATGAACTCTGTTTGAGATGAGTCATTAATTAGCCCATCAACAAACTCCATCCATCGAATGGAAAGATAAGATAAGCTAATCGTACTACTCTTCCTTAAAATTTTGCATAGTTTAAGCACATAAGAAGATAATTTAATAATGTTATTTTCTTGAAACGAGAGTGGACGTGAACCCCAGACATAAAATATAAAGAAGTCATGATATTTTATTGAAAAAGAATGCATGTGAGCTTTGCACATAAAAGATAAAGAAAATATGTTATTTTAATTGGAAAATATTGCAGGGAAATTATGTGTAGAAAGTTATATTCCTTTATTAGTATTTGCATGAGATCTATGCATTAGACTCTTTGAAAAAGAATACATGCTTATATGCATAAAGTAAAAGCTATTATGCAAGTATTATTGAGGAAATAATATGTGCTTATATGCACATAGATACTAGCTATTTTGCCAAATTTTCTTGAGAAATAATATGTGTCCTTATGCATAGAAATAATAGTTATTGTGTTAGTATTCTTGAGAGGAATGTGTTTGTATGCACAAAAGAATATTTATAGTGTTAGATGTCTTGGAAAAGAAATATGTATTTGCATGTACAAAAAGAGTAGCTATTGTGTTAGAGAAATACTTGTTTTTGTTGGATAAAGCTTATGTATTTACATGCACAAAGATAATAGCTATTGTGCTAGTTTTCCTTCAAAAATATGGGTAGTTGTGTTGATTTTTCTTTTGGAAAAGAATGCATCTTGTGCCAAAAAATACTAGTTATTGTGGTGTTTATCTTTGAGAAAGTTTTCCCTCTTATTGTGCGAAGAGATAGTGATAAACATGGAGGTTCTTTGAAATATTGTCGTGTTCTTGTGGGCAGAAGTAGAATGTAATTATTTCCCTATAAAGTATGGATAAATGAACATGCCTTGGTGATATTTGTACAATTTACTTGATGCGTGTGGGATTTGGATGGTTAGACACATGTCATTACCATATGCATGCATGGATAAATAGATATGTTTTGTAATTATATGCTTTTGATTAATGCATGTGTGGTGTCAATAAAAAGGCATGCCTGGATTCTCTTTATACATTCTATCTATGCATATGACAAAAATTGGTTGTGCATTTGAGGATGTGTGTAAAAGGAAAGGAGAAAATACATCTTTTAACGTTATTATTCATGTGCAAGAAAGTAGAATATGAAAAGATGTTTAAATCCTAACTAGTAAAGCTTGATTATTTGGGATATTTTATAATCATGATGTGAGAGATTATTGATGATAATAATTGTAGGAAAGGTTTGTCACTTATGCAAAAGATATATTATATTTAGCATTAGGGAAAGTAATGAACTAATGGTGCATGCAAATTGAGGGGCCATCAAATGCAAGATAATTCATTGTGGGGAACAACTAGGCCACAAAGACACAATGCTCGAGAAATTGTGGGGTAAATGATATCATGATTAATGTAATGGCCTCTAGCTAGTTATGTTTGAATTTAAGATGATATTTATTTGTAAATATTTTAACAATGGTTAAGGGATGGACTCCCTTACTACCATTGAGTGAGGGGTGAACACCCTCACAAAAGGTTTAATAAAATAAATGTTTGTTGGTTTTCTCTATGAGATTTCCAAGGTATATCGGTGTCTATTGATGTGTTTGTCTATTATGTCATTCTAATGATGTTTCTTCATTTCATGATGTTGACACTTACATTATCAAATATGTGGTTAACTAGCCTAATTAAACAAACATTGGTAATGATGTAAGGTTACAACAGGGAGATTTATGTTAATGTGAAACAACAATGGTTGTTACGTTATGTGTCTTGCTATTCCATTTATAAAGTTACTTTATGTAATGATGATAGTTTTATCTAGTGTTCAGCTAAGGAATATGAAGTTTTACATGCCAGTAAATCTCGTAAAAAAAATCTAATCCTATGTATATTTACACACAGTTTATTGGGGGATGTTACATTTAATCTGTAGAATTCAAGTGCCTTAGGAGATTTTCAGGGTGATGAATCCTTTTATGCATTCAAGATTGTATTTTAAGCAACAAAATGTCACATTCTTTCTTGAAATTATAGCATTGAAATATGGTGAAAAGGACTAGTTCGTCTATAAATTAGACTGTGCCTTTAAGCATGTGGTATTAGTAAGTCACTACCCTTGAATCTCCATAGTAAAGTGAGAGTGTATCTCAATGGTTAGAAATCTTGTTACATGTTTTTTTAATGTATGTAAGCTTAACTAACATATTAATTTTTTTAATCATAATAATAATAATATAATTTAAAATACTATTTAGTTTTTTTTTTCCTTTGATGTCTTGGAAATGGTGAATGTATCATTAGGTAAGTGTTTTGATGTCTATCGAGTTTACCAGCCATGCATAATTTACATGGTTGGGATCTCATGCCAAAATAGCCATCCCTATCAGTGTAAATATTACTAGTATAGATCTATCTTAACCACAGATCAAACAAGTGCTCTAGCAAGTGTCAAAGAAAAATGTCCAAAACTTGAGAAAATGTTTGCACCTCAAGAGATTCAATGGCTCTCATACACACTCCAAAATTTTCATCATTTAAATTGCATTTTTGAATGCATAAGGGATAAGTTCAAATGTTTTAACCATAATGTCACACATCCATAAGTTCAAATATACATAAAAAAATCCAAATTAAAATTATGGTAATTTAAACATAGAACTATTACTATTTACGCAATTATGATTTTCCCATAACTGTAAAGTATTTTCCAAAGTATTACTGGTTCTTATGAAATCTATGTATTATGGTATGAACCTTTACAACATGACATACCATCACCGTTGCATGCTTTCCACGACTATAATTTGCAAGTTATAATGAAAGTGGGCTTTCTAACCGAGCCACTTGTCCCTACGACACATGACTGACTATAACATAACTCCACGATATTTAAGCCTGGACTTTATTGTTGTCTGATTTTCTGAACAACATTAATTCTCACCACTCGGTCTCCCACGTTGCATTAATGATCTGGTTGTTGTCTTGGCCTAGGTGGAGGCATCTCCTCTCCAGAGTCTTTGTGTTTGTACAACTCTGTTGTCAGCCTCAAGACTGGCTCCATATCAACAGCCTCCAAATGTTATTTGGATGAAATGGTGGAGGTGAACCTTGGGTTCTATGCCTTAGAAGTAATGTTGTCGTTCATTCATTCTTTCCCTTCCTAGAGATGGAAACAACATGCTCAGAAGGGTTTTCTCCATACCCAGGTGCTCACAGGTCTATTTCTCATTGCTGGGTGTTGGTTGTATTCTAAACAGATAAAAATAATTAAACTTTGAATTAATCAGAAGGAGTTGCAGCTCACAGGTGTGTACATCACCTGGAGACTGCACTCATACAAAGGAGGACACACACGCTCACAATCACACTCACTGCATTACATGGATGAAGATTACATATTAAATACTTGACTGAAAAATAGGTGGCTGAAAACAACCTCCTAAACTCTAGGAACAACTCCTAAACTAAAAAGGTACGTTACAACCACATAACCATTTCTCCATTATTTCTAACTCCCCCCCTTAATGGAGAAAGGGTTATTTTGCACACCTAGCATCCCTCTAAATAACTCAAACTTTATTCGCCCTAGAGGCTTAGTAAAAATGTCGACTACATTAACACAAGTATTACAATAATCCACACAAATTTCCTTAGACTGTATCTTTTCTCTTACAAAGTGAAACTGAGTATCAATGTGTTTAGTATTCTTATGGAAAACTAGATTGTATGCAAGTTTTATTGTGCTTTGGTTGTCATTTTTGATGTTGGTTGCTTATTTTTGTCCTTCGCCTGTGTCACTGAGCAATCTCCTCAACCAAATGGCTTCGCATGTTGCTGCACACAACGCCTGGTACTCTGCTTCACATGATGATAATGCTACAGTACTTTGCTTTTTGCTACTCCACGAAATAACCCCGGATCCAATACTAAATGCATATCCTGTGATGGATCTACAATCATCCAGGTTGCCTACCCAATCTGAATCTGAATAACCTGCTAAAGTAACATCAGAAATGTCAGTGTATAAAAGACCATAATTACAAGTACCACTAAGGTACCTCAACACACATTTTGTTGCATTCCAGTGACTTTCAAGTGGTCTAGACATAAACTAGCTCAGCACACTAACAGAGTATGCCAGATCAGGCCTAGTTGTCCTTAGATAGATCAGACTTCCGACTAGCTGTCTATACAAAGTAGCATCCACCTGTTGTGTGCCATCGTCACTGCTTAACTTAAAATTCTGCTGCAATGGTGTTGCTGTTGTTTTACACTGTTCCATTCTGAATCTTTCCAACAGGGTTCTGGCATACTTTCC
>APFE031086774.1:0-15063 GCA_000404065.3 Pinus taeda
TTAATATTAAAAAACCCAATATTATATACCCAATATTAAAAACCTAGCAGTTCATATTGTGATACTAAATTGAATATTATAAACCCAAAATTTAAAATTGCAATATCACAAATCCAAGGGATTAATATTATAAACAAGGGAAATAAACCCAAAGGTTTAGTATTATAAACCAAAGGAAAAATAAACACAAGGGAAAAATATTAAACCCTAATATTAAGAATAATAAACAGAAAAGAAAAATAAAACACAAGGGAAAAATATTAAACTTTAAAATTAATAAAAACAAACCCAAAAAATTAATTTTATAAACTCAATGAAAAATAAACTAATTGAAAAAAAATTGCTAGATTAAAATGTATTATTAGTAAGAACATGGATACATCATGATATTAAACAATAATTAAATTGAATATTAAAAAATCTTAAAATTAATATTTAAACCCTTAGATTTATATACTATTCTTTATAGAATTTGAAAGGGTTATAAAATTTAATGAGTTGGGCACAGCACTATGAGTAAAAATGTTTGAGATTTTGGTAAGAGTGAGGTAAAATAATTTTCAGTTAAAATTTTATTTTTTTTGTTGGTTTGAAATGTGGTTTTTTATTACATATAAATTTATTATTGTAAAAAAATTAGCAATCTGTTATGGAGAATTAAATGTTATTAAAATATATTGTGTATAACTTATATAATTCAGAACTCTTAAAAGAAACCCGGATTCTTGTAGAGATTTCACAAAGAAAATTTGTAATTTGAAAAAATCTATGCAGGATGCTTAGCAATATTATATGGCAATGCTATTTTGAAAAATAAAATAGAAGATGAATTTTTATATACCAGAGTGTACGTCGTGATAGTACGCATTTTCAACGATGCAAAGCGTGTCCTACATGAAAGAACCTATTTATGATTTTTCTAAATAAATGGCTTTCCTGTTTGGAGGTTTGGAAGTTGGAAGACTGTAAGCAAAATATAAGTAGAATTCAGAAGATTAAAAACCAGAAGGCACTCATGAACGTGATAGAGATGATCCAACTTTTTTAATTGTTCCTCTTTTAGGATATTTAGCAATAAACGTTATATCATGTCTAGAATTTATTGTTTATCCTTTCTCATTTCGTTCTACCTGTACTGTACTATCTGAAGCACCGGCAGGTGTGGGTTGACTGAACAAAATTGTCCAAATATGTAAAGCACCCGCGGCTATGGGGGAAGGAGCAAACTTTTCCAAATAGCCTAACCCTATCCAAATATCCAAAATTATAAGTTTTTCAACGTTGGATCAAATGAATAAGTTAATGAACGTCGAATCAAATGAATCTAATCTTAGATCAAATAAATAGATTATTATATGTGGATACACTGGTTTATTTTGGAATATTGCATTCAAAATTTTAGTTATAAGGATCGTTTTTCGTGTTTATTTTGTAATAAGGTCTTTATAATTGTATTACAATTAGTTTAATTATAAGATTTAAAATTTATAAATATTTAGGAATAAATTACAATTAAATATTTAAATATTCAATCTATTTTGTAATAATAAAATTTCTATAATTTTGATTTATTTAAAAATTAAAATTTATAAAATATATGAATATTTATACTCCAATATATTTTATAATTTAATTTAGTATTAATTATTAGTAAGTGGAAAGTAGGATTTAATTTCCATAAAGTATTCTCTAATAAAATATAAGTTTTGTAATTTTAAATTTGTTAAATTAAAAAGAATCTCATATGAATAAATGTGGGAGCGAGTTATAATTTTATTTGGGTATTTGGTATTTATGAGTCATAGTATTGTAACAAATACTATTTACATATTAAGAATCTCCATGGTAAAGTAAGGGTGAATGGTTTGATACTTATTATAGATTGATGTCCATTCAATTATGTGGTTGTTATTAGGTATATGATATAGATTTATCATCCATGGAATACTCTACAATATTGATAGTAGTATACATAAAGTTATAATTTTAGTTAGTTTTTATGATTTTTCTAATTTTCACAACTTGAGATGTATAATGAAGAAAGTCTTTTGATGTTGATTATGGATTGATTCCTAACAATGTTTACCAACCATTTAATTTATATGACTTCCCTAGTATTGAACCAATTGAAATGTATTAATATGATATTAAATAAGATAGCATACAAAAAAAATTATTGAACTTATTGGTCATATGGTTCCTGATAGATTAGATCATATATTAACATAATATTTGGTTAGTTCGACAACAATTCTTTTTGGAAATTTTGATGACAGGAAATCAAAATCAAGATATCCGTCTAGTATGGGTTCAATAATAATTATATTTTGCTTAAAAAATAATCATACAATATTTTCTAATTCAAAAGTAAAGTACAAGGTTAAATTAATTAGCTTGTCTGGACATGTGGTTGAGGATTTTAGAGAATTTAATTAGCTTGTATAGAAGTTTGGTTGAGGATTTTAAAGGATTTAATTAGCTTGTATGGAAGTTTGGTTGAGGATTTTAGAGGATTTAATTAGCCTATATGGAAGTTTGGTTGAGGATTTTAGAGGATTTACTATAGCAAGAAGAAGAAGAGATAATTAATTGTATCATGTTGATTATAATTACTACCAAGATTATTAGGAATGTGGCTTTTTCATGGTAAAGTAATTTATATTTCTTGGGTGAAGATAAAGTTAACTAAAATGAATTAAGTTTATCTAAATTCTTTGCAAAAGCATGTAAGAGATATATATGTGGAAAACTAATATAAAATATTGATGGCGATGATGATCAACTTCCACTAAGACGGTCTAGTTGACATTAAGAAGATGAGAACTTAATTAAAAATGTTTAACATTTTATTTCTATGCTCAAAAGGAAGTAAGAGAAGAGCTCTCATATTACCATAGATTTGCTGAGCCAAAAGCTCAAGATACTTAGTAGTGTGAAAAATATTTTGAAAATTATATCAAGTGTGAGTATAAGAAGGACAATATAAGAAAAAGTGTTCTTCATCTTCAACACTTATGGGAATGGACAAGTGACAAACCCTTTCATCCCATCAGATTTTGGTAGTAACCAACAACAAGTTTTAGTATGCAACTCATAAAAAATTGTTCTAGTCCTAGAAACGTTTATTTTCCTCTTAACGAGGGAAAATGTTAGGGGATATCATTCACATATATGCTCATTTTCCATGTTTTTCCCTAAAAAATATTCTTTATTTTCCTTTTTTCTAAAATAAGATTCACCTAATTTCTATGGGATAAACATTATTTACCTTAAAAATCACCAAAATTTTATAACAATTATATAAAATCATTAGAAAATTGAATATTTTTACAAAAGTATCACCAAACAATTTACAAATTGCATAATAGGGACTATTAAGATTCGTCAACGTTTCTAAACTTTCATAAAAAATTCCATCCTTAAAATTTTCCCTTTGTCTTTTGAGATTGATGTTGATCACTTCCTTATAATATCATAGGTTCGCTTTTACCTCGATCTCCTTATTTCTCCATAGTTTCTCCTTAAATTTGAAAGTAATAATATTTTTAATATTATTGAAATTTAAGAAAATGATATCCTTCTTTATTCCCATCTGATCTAACCAAGACTGGACATCCTTATGCCACCCTTGCTTGAGTTGAACATTGTGTTTTTTCTAGAGTTAAATAATATATTAGGAAACATCTTGGGATACAAATTGTATAAATTCTTCTTATCCATAAGATACATAGACATAAGCTTGCTTTGAGTGGAGGAAAGGTTTTCTTCAATCAAGAGGATAAGGAACAAAGTATTTCCTTAAATCTCGAGGTTGTAGATTATAAAATACTATTAGATTTGTTCAATATTCCTCCATGAATATTTGGATATATTGCAACCCTAAACCTCATGTTCATATAAAATACCAGTAGTGATGAGAGTCTCAAAGAGCGGCATTTTTATCACAAATCTAAAGATCTTCGAACTTACAATTGTTTTCAATCCTATAGCAATAATTCTAACCTCCATTTATCCTTTTCTTAATGCTATAACTACAGTTGAGTTTATGATCGATGTCAAATCCCAGATATTTGTACAAAGGATGATCTGGATTTAAATAGGAACACAACAAATTATATATATAATCATAAATGCAAACATGCAGTAGAATTAACATTTCATTTCAAATATGCTTATTAAGAAAATGGAAATAAAACTAGCTTAGGTGATGGTAGCTTATCTATGAGAAGAGATGTGGTGGCTACATGCCTATGAACTATGTTACAATGAGCCTCAAAGGCCTATTTATTATTTAAAAACAATGAAAAACCATAAAAATAAAAAAAACTAACCCTAGGAGATGAAGTGCCAAGTTGTGAGCCCCTTTTGGGTAAATTGGTACATCAACTTCTCGACGTTTTAACTTTGGCATACGATTTTCGTTTGATGTGCAAAATACCTCACTAAAAAGATCTACCTAAGGACTACAACTTCTCAATGACCTACATCAGTCCACATCCCATGTTGGTCCCAATTTTCCTTAAAAAAACGTTGATTAGGGCCTCAGAACGGCTTCAGAAGATCGCGTCCCAAAAAACTGCCAAAAATAGTAAATTGTACTACAAATAAGGAAACTGAAAAACTAAAAAAAAACAATGGTGGGGGTCCAACTGGAATAAGTAGGTGGACACCAATATCCACCTGGATCATTCCTCCCCCCTTAGGAAGCAATGGTCCCCATTGCGTTAAGTTTGTCTATGAGATGAGGAAACTTATGTTGAACTTGGTCCTTGGTGAGCCACTTGCCATGGTAAAGGAGTTGGTCTACTTTGAAAACTCGATATTGTTGGATAATTTTTTATCGGGTGTTGTTTATATATGTGTCCATGATCCGATTAGCTGTGGCTTGATCCATGCAATCTGGATTTAATTCTGGAGGTGTGAGTTGTTCTCCAATGTCTGATGTTGTCTAGCAATGGTGGGAAGTATGGTTGAAGGCAGTCCACATTGAACATTGGGTGCAGGTGAACGAATCAGGGAATGTTGAGCTCAAATGCATTGTTTCCCATAGCCTTGGTAATGGTGTAGGGACCATATCGAAGTGGTATGAGTTTTGATAACATCAAGTAAGGCATTTCTTTTGCAAATGTAACCAGACTTCGTCACCCACCTGAAAGTTTTGTGGCACTCGATGTTGATAATGTTGCTACTTGTACTTGGAATCTGGTTTATCCAAAATGTCATGGACCTGTCGGTGGATATGTTGGATGTCTTAATGAATTTGTTTGCCTTATCAGCTTCAGACTAGACATGAGCCGAATATGTGTGAGTAGCTGCAAATGGTATGGTTGCATTAATTGGACATAGTGGCTAAAATCCCAATCCCACTTGAAAAGGGTTGTGATCAGTCGAGTTGTGGAAAGCCCGGTTATAGTTGTGCTGGTGATAGGGGATGATCTCATCCCATGTGTGTGGATTCTTTGAGTTGTACATGTGTAGAATGTGTGCGATCATCTTGTTGGTGTCCTATGTCTGGCCATTAGTATGGGGATGGAAAGTTGTGGACTTAGTGAGCTTGGTGTCTAGCATCGACCAAAGACTGGACCAAAATATACTAAGGAAACTGCTATCCCAATCTCAGATGATAGACTATGGGATGCCAAAGTGTACCCACACTCGTTCAAAGAAGAGTTTAGCAATGGCTTCTGCTACGATATTCATCTTGCAGGCTGCCATAATGACCATATTTGACAATTTGTTGATGACCAAAAAAAACAAGGTCATTTCCATGCTTAGTAGAACGAAGGCATGACATGTAATCCACGGAGACGGATTCCCAAGTTTGACTAGGGGTTGGAAGTGGAGTATAGAGGCCTTGCTTCTTGATGGTCGGTTTGGCAATAGTGTAGACAGTGCAAGATTTGATCTACTTCCCGATATCTTGTTGAAGATTCGGCCAATAGAAATACTTCTGCAATACTGCCACCATTTAATCGACCCCAAAATTCCTAGCTACCTAACTGTCATGCGCTCTCCAAATCATCTTGGCACACTCACTTGAAGGAACAAAAAGGTGTCATAGATGGCATAATAGGGCATCTTGGAGGTGAAAATATGGAACTTGTTGAACCTCTAAGAGTGTCTCGTATTTGTGACCGAAATCTGGGTTGCTTTTGTAGACAGTGGCCAATCAGAAGTCTGGCATCCACAAGAGTTAAGCAAGGTCATTAATGCCATGATTGTTGGTCGAGTGAAGTAGAATGCAAAATTATTGGTGCTTCGCTTCTTATATCTGATATTCAGATGGAATTGTTGCAGGTATGTGGACCACTTCTGATGGTGATGATTATGAAACTTCCCCTGCGTCTTTATGAACTGCAGGGGTCGGTGGTCTATGTGGATGACCATTTCCTTTCCCAAAATGTAATGCTTCCATTATCGATAGGCGTGCACAATGGAATACATCTCTTTTTCATAAGTGGGATACTTCTGGCCTGTGTCTAAAAGTGTCTCACTTTGAGATGCCACTGGATGCCTCTGTTGAGTAAGGATTGCCCTAATAGCATAGTTAGAGGCATTTGTCTTGATCTCAAATGGTTGTTGCAAGTCCGGTAATGTGAGCACTGGTGGAGAGTAGAGGCAATGTTTCAACTCTGTGAATGCCTTTTGTTAAGATTCAGATCAAAATAATTTTATTTTGACTCCTCCCTTGCTGACTTGACTCAAGGGCTAACTGATATGAGAGAATCCCAACATGAACCTGCGGCAGGAACTGGTAAGACTCAGAAATATGCGGATCTCTGTCAGAGTGGTTGGGGCTGGCTAATCCCGAATGACTTGGATCTTGGCTAGATCCATATGCACACCCCGTTCATCAATAATATATGTCAAACACTGAACCTGGGTCATGCCAAAAGTCCATTTCCCCAAATTGGCACATAGCCTGTGTTGTCACAGTGTTTGGAGAACTTGTCAGATGTGGTGGAGGTGCTCTTCCCAACTCTGGCTAAGGATGAGGATGTCATCCAAGTATACCACTACAAATGAGTTTGTAAATGTCCATAAGATGTCATCCATTAGCCTCATGAAGGTTGCAAGAACATTCATCAACCCAAAAGTCATAACCAACCATTTGAAAAGGCCCTCCTTGGCTTTGAAGGCAGTCTTCCACACATTAGAGGGTTCGATTGGTACGTCATGATATCCAGATTTCAAGTCGATCTTACTAAAATAATTTTCCCCCTTGAGTTGGTCCAGAAGTTCATCAATCCATGGTTTCACGTACCTATTCTGAACAATGATCTTGTTCAACGCCCGATAGTCAATACAGAGTCTCCAAGTCCCATCCTTTTTCGGTACCAACACGATCGGGCTCCCACAGGGTGATGAACTCGGCTGGATGTGACCTTTCTGTAGAAGCTCCTAAATCTTCCTCTTGATTTCGTTGTTCTGCAAAACGGAGCATTGATTGATAAATTCATGAGTATTAGAATATGTATTAGACTTTTGTATTGAAATTTCTATATAATAAATTGGATCAACCTTCAATGTAGATGTTGCATCAATCATATAATTAATCTACTTTTTCTTTTTGTCTTAATTTAGTTTGAAGTGCGTCAAGTAATTGGTCCATATCTATTTTTCTTTGAAGATCTTTTACATATGCTAGTGTGTTAATCATTTGACCATTTATGGTTTTATTTTGCTATAGTTTCCACTCAATTACTTTAACAATTCGTGGTTGCACTCCCACGAACAATTAATTTCATGAGATGCATTTAGAAGGTGCTTTCCTCCTTTACCCATTTGTATTTGACACGCTTACTTGCTCACTTGTACTCAATTTTGTCTACCCATTCCCTTGATAATGTTCACTTTATTTTTATGTTACTTAGGGTTGTCGAGTGCATGCGTCCTAAAACCTAAATTTTTATTACAATGTGTTACCTTTGATGAGTGAGTTGACCTCCTTATTCAATTTTAATCAAATTGCTTTACAAAATACCAAATACTTTTTCCACATCAAGTTTTACATATCCTCTCAAAATACTTATTCAAGAAATTAGTATCCAACAACCTTCCATAAAAAAAAAAGTATTCACCATCAACTTAAAAAAAATACATCTCTTTTCACTCAACAATTTTGTGCATCGTGCCATTGTGAAGGATCAACATGAGGGAAAGAACCTTTAAGCTTCCATCAAACTAACGAATAATTTTACTTATAATTCCGAGTGCACTAAACGTTTAAACCCCATTATATTATAGCTCTGATTATACAATCCAAACATATTTTGAAACAAAGACGATGTTAAAAGCTTAATACAAACGTCTTACACCTTTCTTCTTAAAATAAATATTAAGAAACAAATTATAACTTATGACATTAAAAAAATCCCCATTAAAAGACAACAACCCTCACCTTTTACATGCATTGGTTTTCATTCCCTTTTAGAGTCTTTCATAATAATGATTTTCCATTTTTTTTAATAAAACTAATGCCATGAATTTTCAATGCATGTGACACGCATTTTTTTTTGCAAAAAAATAGAAATGGACTCCTTTCCTTTTCACATGTTTTACGTTGTCCCAAACTATCCACCTTTGTTTTGAAGTTGATGATGACAGAAATGGACTCCTTTCCTTTTCACCTTTTTTCCGTGGTCCCAAACTATCCCACCTTTGTTTTGAAGTTGATGATAGACGTAGAAGATCCAAAGGAGAACTAAGTAGAACATGAATCTCTTCCAGCAACCAAAAATCCAAGCATTAATGTAGAGTGAGCTGAATATATGGCCATATGAATCTGAATATTTAACTTTCTAGATCTTTGTATTGATCATCTTGTAATATAAAGTTCCAATAAACCACAATTTTGCATGCTTCACACACTCTATATTTGCATGCTTCACACACTCTATATGTGAACTAACCTAAATGAAAAATACATTGATTCCTTCCATCTTTGCACCAACTTAGTTCATATACCTCACATCAAGTTCAAGTTTGAAATAGAAAACCCTATTTATTATGCCAATCAGAATGAAACCCCTAGAAACTTGGAAACACACATAATCGTTGTATTCCATAACACACTGAGTCGTACCATAACGTAAAACAATCCATACCTCATTTGAAAATGATTCTCTACAGATCACTATCAAAACCATGCTCATCACATGACCAAAATGCAGATGGTCAGAAATGTTATTGTCTTGTTTTATCTAGTCATATTATTGGTGGTTTGCCTCCACATACGTCTAAAAATAAAACTTGGATTTGTTTCATACGGAAGGAGAAATTATGTGCTTCAACTATTCTTTTTCCAATCCTGGCTATCACGTCCTTTGCAGAGTCACATGGACATACTAAGTCAGGGTTCTATTCTCGTTCAGATTTAACAACAGTAATCCGTTGATGTACATGGGAAACAGTTCATTTAATTCCTCCACATGTACATGGGAAACAGTTCATTTAATTCCTCTACACATGGCTACATCGATGTCAATCTGTTACCAAAAATTGCATCTAATGCTTAACATCAGTTCTCTCATGTGTATAACTACATTGGAACGATTCTTTGCCATGAACTGATCATGGTTTGGTTGACCATATTTACGACCACATTCACCATATCCGTTCAAAAGATTCCCCTGCTTGATGGGCTGAAGAATTGCAATGATGATGTTATAGCCTTCATCATAGTCTCTAATGATAAATACTATGGAGGATATGTTGTCTGGTTCAATTCATCCATGGATGAAAATACAATGAATTAACTAGCTATCAAATTTGATACCATAATTTAGATTTCATTTTTCTCAAAAGAGATAGATTTTTAAGAGATAGATGTGGAGAAACTTCTTGTGACTTTAATTTTATATAGTCATATTTGAGAGCTTGTTATACAAGAATATTGAAGAAAGTGTTGTTGAAGATGAAAATTTAAGCATTATTGTCTATGTAAAACACTCTCGGTCTTTATATTTGTGGTCAGCTATAGAAAAAATGACATTTTTCACAACATTTTCTCCACCTAGTTATTTTAAGCAATTTCTACTAGAGATTCCAAAAACTTGAGTTTAAATTGTTTAATAAATTTGAGTGCGGGTTTTTCAAGATTTTGAATCCATTTATACATTACAAATGTATTTTACACAAAAAAATAAAAAAAATTAACAACCTTGTTTGAAATTGTATCACTTGATTTGGATAAAAAAGTTATTTCCTAATTTAAAAATATGAACATTTAAGAAGAAATAAATACCCAGTCAACCTATATAAATAATTTTCCAATATAAAAAATATTGCATAATTAAATATTCACTTCTTCATGATTCAAAAGCCAATTAAATTTAGCAGTACATTCCAACTCAACCTATATATAAATAATTTTCCAATATAAAAAATATTGCATAATTAAATATTCACTTCTTCATTTAATTGAAATCATGATTCAAAAGCCAATTAAATTTAACACTACATTCCAAAATCTAGTGTATCTTAGTACACATTTAGAATTTATGAATTCACATTTGTATAATATTCTCACTGAGTGATATGAATTTTTGTTTTTTATTTTAAGCTGAATTCAATAATACAAATTTTAGTGAGATTGTAATATTTAAATTGTATTTTCAAATGTAAAAGCCAATTTGTATTTTGGAATATAAAAATAAAATTGTAATTAAAAAAATTTAAAATATACACAATTCTTATGTATTTTTATAAAAATTATACATTCAAACTTATTCTAAAAATATTAAAAACATAAATAAAACTTAATTGTTTGGCTTTACTCTTATTCTTTTAATATCCAAAATATTATAAATCAATAACTACCATTATATAAACTTAATAACTGAAAACCATAATCTTTCCAATTAAGATCTCACCCAACTAAACACAAAAGTAAATCAATTAGACTTCAGATTCCGAACAAATACTCTCCACCCAAAGATGCTGACGAGAAAATGGCCAAAAGGTCCATTCGCATTCAATTGATTCTTGATTCCAAAATAATTCTATTGCCCGGGCAAGCATTCACTGTGCTGCGTTGAGATGGAATATTTTGGGATATTCTGGATGCTTTGCAGCAATTATAAATATTGCTCGCAGGGAACTGAGGTTTACATGTACCATTTCAATTCCCTTGTGGGGATTAGTTTCCGTATGCTCATTGGTTTGAGTATCGTATATATAGGGCGACATAGTTTATTCCGCAGCTAGGTGCCCTGTGCAGTGTGGTATTTAGAATTTTTTCCATGTGCAATTGTGTGTCCTGAATACTTCGGACTGTGTCTTGCCTCAGTTTTGCTACCCACTGACTAGCAAAACTTAGAAAAAGAAGCGCGACGAAGGCATAATTTTGTTTTCTATAATTAGTCTCTTTTGGCGTGGAAGGAAAACAAAATGAAAGAGAAAATTTGGGTATCCTGTGGTAACGATGAGTACAGAAATGTAGCAGAGATATTGAGAGAAGCCTTTAGCTTGTTCTCAACGAACAAAAACACGGGAATTTATAATTTTGATTGGATTGTCGCAGTGGAATTTCATGGATTCTGAGAGTACTACTCCCATTCAATCTGCGTCATCAACTCCAAGGCCTCCTACCTTCGGCTCCAAGTACAAGAATCGTGTCTCGCATCAGAAACCGTTATTTGATGGGCGCAACTGTTTTACTCTCAAAATTGATCGCTGCAATTGTGTGCCTCCGGAGGTTTGGAGGAAGGTCGAGCCTTTTTTTCAACGCCGTTCACTAAGAATAGTTAATTACTAGATTTCTTTTTATACATGTTGGATATATGATTTATATAATTTAGATAAAAAATAATTAATAATATTTAGATGAGTTGGTTTTTTTTTCAACTCACTAATTTGTAATCTTGTTAATCTAGTATTTTTTTATATCTGTAAATTCTTACACCACTATATTTTTGTGGGTCTATTATCTATTTTTAGTCCCTGCCCTTCGGGCTGGCAGGGACTATAGTAATTGGTTTTAACCGATAGCATTAGTTCGGCACAGAAATCCACAGAAATCCATAAACATATTTCACGTTAAACCAAAGTTTGCCGATATATTTTATTAAATTTTATGTTTCCCGATACAGGCAGCCAATGGATGGAACGATCGTCTTATTTGGCCTCATTACGAGGTATAACTTAGGAAAATTTTACAAAATCATTTCGCTAATTGGTACAGGTTTGAAGTAATGCTATCCCGAAATTTGTACAGGTTTGAAGTAATGCTATCTTCGGGATAGCATTAGTTCGTTAACATTAAATGTTAACTGGGTTACATTAAGGATATCGCTTAGCCTAGGTTACGTTATGTCCCTCCACACCTCCACGCCTGCCATCTGCCATACATGCACGCCTACGCCTGCCACCAACTTTCTTCTTATACTCCCCAAGGTGCGGGGTGCTTGTTCAACCTGGTCGATCGGCTCTGCGGCATCTACAAACGGAGCAACTATCACCACTACTGCATTTGCCAGACTGGTAATCTTCCCAGCTTTATCTTTTCATATAATCTTCCCAGCTTTATCTTTTCATCGTTCATGGTTATTTTTGAAATATTCACCTGAACTGTCAAATATGTAATGCATACAGATATTATTATTTTACGGTGTCAATTTGTGTATTCAGAATTTACAGGTACAAGAAACATTTGACCAAACCCAGAATTTACAGGTACAAGAAACATTTGACCAAACCCAGACTTGAAACGTACCTGCTCTGTCCTCTCTGTCCTGGGGCTTATATGTACGATCCTGCCGCTATCTGCTGTGGCATGACCGCTGAGGTAAATCTCCCATTGATTGTTTATACTCGAGCACTACTCAAATTGTTACTGTATTTAGTAGATATCTGTCAAAAACACGCTCACAATTTCAACGAATTTCTAAATTACTATGCTCACAGTATTGCTGTCTGAATTTTCTGGGCGGCATAATTCTCGTGGACGTTACAAACATACCTTAGTTGAAGCTATAAGACAGGATGATTCAGAAAGCTAACAAGTCAGATATCTGTGCAACATTCAATGTGCCTTTTGGTCAAAAGAGTTTTAGTCTTGATTTGAAGTCTTGGCATATGGATTACAGCAACATATTACTCAAGTTTGATTTCTTGGTTTATTGAAAATACATGATACAATCAATAGCTATTGACTTTAGTTTAAATGTATAATGCCATAAATGTCAATTCCCTGATCGCTCACAGAGCATATGCACAATATTTTTTTATCATAAAACCATGTTTGCTTACCGTATTTGTTTGGGGGGCTTTGTTGCCGGCCATCTCCTTGTCCTGCTGGGAGGTCTGCCTATGGTTAGTGGCAGCAATGGTTCCTTCTTCTCTGTGCAGCAGTTTGAATTACTTTCATCAAGCACAATCTGCTCTCGCCTGCATTCTTCGCTGCAGAACGCAGCGTCGCTGGTGGGAAAAAAATTTGAAGGAAACACAAAATATTCATTAGTCTCACAAGCCGATCCAAACAGATGTAAAGAGGCCTCAGATAGCGGCTACCTGTACATGCAGCCCTTCACGGTGTTTCTGAGAATCACTACTCCAAAAGCAATGAATTTTGTTAGAAATCAGGTTTTGAATTCACTGTTATTTTTTTAGGTAGAATTCTGAAATATTTTCAACATCTACAATTAATATGGAAATGCTCTTTTTAAAATTACCCTAAATAAAATAACTATACGCACACTACCAGCAAGAATATCTATATGAAAAAAGGAAATATTCAGAAGATTTGTAACAGAGACCTATCAAGCCCATACAATTTACAAACAGGAAAATGCAAATATACAGACTATTACGCTGAAGTTCCGCCAGCTATCAGAGCCCGGCATGCCGTTGAAGACTTGCTCTGGACTGAGGTGCCTGTTTCCAATCTCCTCAACGGACAATTCACGCTCTTTTTCAGAAGAAAATGCCTGTGATTCGCATACCCTGCACAAGATCCTCAGGAAACTGTAAAGATTGGCTTTGAATATGCAGAAAAAATAGCAGAAGCAGCTTGAAACGTGACCAAAAGTATAAAACTAAGCGTTCTGCCAGCCTGCATGGGGGAACAAGTGTCGTGCTTTGAGGGTTGTGGCTTTGCCAGGTGTCATCGGAGCGTGGAGTAGCAAGATCACCCTTTCTTGCATGGAGTCGCGCCCTTCTGAATGCAACATTCATATAAAAATCATATGCTATATGGTATCACAAATCGAGTTTATTCCATGTTAATAACTAGTTATGCAATGCACGCTAGTTGGGGATATTACAACAACATATTGTTTCCTTTATTGAAATAGTTGGTAATTCACACACAAGGTGTGTTGGCTTTTGCAAGAAACCAACTGGAATGTAGATGAATTAATCGAGCAATTTTATGCTCATTCAGATAGAAAATTTCCTTCATTTTCATCTTCTTTTAGACATGTTCCAATTTAAAATCAAAACCATGAAATTGACTCTGATTAGTTACGCCCACCATTACCAATTAACAACAAAAAATTATACAATGACGATTTTATACAAAGAGGAAATCAACAATAGGCATAGTGGTCTATGCAACCTAATTCTACCTCGGCTTTCTCGAATAAAGGCGATGATAAATTCGAATCACTTTATCACGCACCTTTCGAATTGATGTTCAAAGGCAATTTTGACGAGGTGAAATTAAATGGTTTTCCAGAGCCGACAGTACTGGAGTTTTCCAACCAGATAGTTGGAATTCCCAGAGCCGACAGTATGGACTTTTCCAACGAGATAGTTCGAACTTTAAACACCCCTGCACACTGTTCAAATGGTTTCAAAGAGACAAAGTGTCAATATATATTGCACTGAAAAAAAAAGTGTCAATATATATAAACTATAGAGTCTTCGTCTGCACCTGTTCCCTTCAATATTAATCTATTCCGAGATCAGCGCGCTGAGAGGTCTATCAGAACGAATTACTCATCGACTAAGTAGGATTGAACTCATCCAACTGTGAGCTGCGATGAAAAATCAAAGGAAAAAGATCAGTCTGCAAATTCTTCGGTGGGCACAATCCACTCAGATCATTTGAGACCATGTTTG
>APFE031086776.1:0-17481 GCA_000404065.3 Pinus taeda
TGTGTGGAGCATGATTGTTCAGAGGTCTTTGTTTCAGCGGGATGTATACCCCAGGAAGTTTTGTACACCCCTCCACACAGGGGGGTGCGGGGGGGACTTGTCCCCCCCGCGGGGGTCCGGGGGGGCCGATCCCCCCCGGCTGGGGGCCTCGGGGGCAGCGCCCCCGAAGCTAAAAACAGATGTAAATTTGCCTTGTAAAAGTATAGTAATTTCTAGTCAATCCGGGCCGTTCATTAGGCGGATGATATGACGGTAGAACTTATGTTTAGTTTAGGGTTTTTTTCCCTAGAAGGAAACCCCTCTCTTTGTATGAGGGCATTGTATTTGATGCTGTGAGATAGGTGTGTATTCTGTGTGAGCGAGAAACAGAGAGGTGAGACTGTGAGAGAAAACAGAGGATATTACAGCGGATTTGTTGTAGGTTGTGTCTCTTCATTTTGCTGGATAATAGAAAGGAAGGACTGGTTGTTCGAGGTGGATGTAGCCCAAACTGGGTGAACCACGTATACCTGTGTCTCTCTTGTTTCATGCGTTTTCAGTGTTTATATTTCTACAATATTTTATGTGTTCCATTGCTCCGTAATATATAATTTTCTAACATCTTCCACTCCAAGATGTGGGTAAAGGGTTCCCCGTTACAATTCATTGCCAACAGCAGGAGCCAAAAGAACCTCATTTCTGTAGAGGTCGTCAAGTGGTTGGGCTTACCAACCACAGCACACAAACAACCATACACCATTAGGTGGCTTCACCAAGGACGAGATCTTCGCATCAGCCAACAGTGTCGCATTCCATACAACATCAAGCCCTTCATGGATGAGGTATATGTGATGTTCTCCCCTTGATGTTTGTGATGTATTATTAGCCCAACCATACTTGTGGAAGAGACATGTTGTATATGAGTCAAGGCCTCACACTATTATTATTACCTTGGGAAATAAGTTGTACAGGATACTAGAGGTAGCACTGCCTCTCGCCATCTCTTTGGTTACTACAAAACAATGCAGTAAGCTCATTTCCAAAACCGGGAAATTTGTTTTCCTGGTGATATGCCCCTAGGTAAAGAAGAATACGGTGGCCACGACCTCTAGACAAGGCCCCTCCACATGACAACAAAAAATGGACAAGGTCATGGAGGAGTACGAGGACATCTTCACCTCCCCTGCAAGGGTGCCTCTGCACTGTCAAGTCAAGCACTCCAGGAGCTACTGCAGAAAGGTAACATCTGAACGAGAGTTCATCGCCTTGTGGGAGCGCGATTGTGTTGGTATAGAAGAAGGATGGGACTTGGAGAGTCTCTATTAACTATCAAGTGCTGAAAAAGATCACTGTCTGAAATAGGTACCCGATCCCACAAATTGATGACCTTCTGGAACACCTCAAGGGGGGGAATATTCCAGCAAGATTGACTTGAAGTCTGCATATCACCAAGTACCAATCAACCTCTCTGATGTTTGGAATACTGTCTTCAAAGCTAAGGAGGGCCTTTTCAAATGGTTGGTTATGCCTTTCAGGTTGACGAATGCTCCTGCAACCTTCATGAGGCTGATGGATGACATCTTGTGGCCATTGACCAACTCATTTGTAGTGGTATTCTTAGATGACATCCTGATCTTTAGCCAGAGATGGTAAGAACACCTCCACCACATCCAACAAGTTCTCCAAAGGCTGCAGCAACACAAGTTGTGTGCCAATTTAGAGAAATGCACTTTTAGCATGACCCAATTTTGGTATCTGGGATACATTATTGATGATCGGGGGGTGCATGTGGATACAACCAAGATCCAAGTCATTCAGGATTGGCCAACCCCAACCACTCTGACAGAGCTCCGCAACTTTCTGGGTCTTGCCAATTTCTATCACAAGTTTGTGTTAGGGTTCTCTCATATCACTTGGCCCTTGATTCAAATCACAAAAGGAGGAGCGAAAGCAAAATTCTTTTGGTCTGAATCTCAACAGAAGGAATTCACGGAGTTGAAACATTGTGTCTACTCTGCGCCAGTTCTCACATTACCAGACTTGCAACAACCATTTGAGATTGAGACAGATGCCTATAATTATGCTATTGGGGCAGTCCTTACTCAATAGGGGTATCCAGTGGAATATCACAGTGAGACACTTTTAGACACAGTCTAAAAGTATCCCAATTATAACAAAGAGATGTATTCCTTTGTGCAAGCCTATCAACAATGGAAGCATTACATTTTGGGCAAGGAAATGGTCATCCACATAGACCACTGACCCCTGGAGTTCATCCACACACAACGGAAGTTGTAGAACAATCGCCATCCGCAGTGGTCTACATACCTAAAAAAATAACATTTGAATATCAAGTACAAGAAGCATAACACCAATAATTTTGCAGACTGCATCAGCCGACCACCGATTAGGGTGTTAACCATCGTGCTCAACTCTTTTGGGCATGAGACTTCTAATTGACCACTTCTCTACAAAAGAAACCCATAATTTGGCCACACATACTAGACGCTCTTAGAGGGTCAACAAGTTCCATATTTTCACCTTCAGGATGCACTATTATGCCACCTAACACACCTTTGTGTTCCTTTAAGCGAGCGTACCAAAATGATTTGTGAAGCGCACTACAGTCGGGTCACTGGGCATTTCAGAGTTGAGAAAATGGTGGTAGTATTACAAAATTATTTCTATTGGCCGAATCTTCGATAAGATGTTGGGAAGTACATCAGATCCTACAATGATTGCACCATTACCAAACCGACCATCAAGAAGCAAGGCCTCTACACTCCACTGGCGACCCCTAGTCAACCTTGGGAATCCATCTCCATGGATTACATGTTATACCTTCCTTCTATCAAGCATGGAAACGACTGTGTTTTTGTGGTCCTCGACAGATTCTTGAAGATGGCCATTATGGCAACCAGCAAGAAGAATATCCCAACAGAATCCACTGCTAAAATATTCTTTGAACGAGTGTGGATACACTTTGGGATCCTACAATATATGATTTCAGATCGGCACAGTAGGTTCCTCAGTAAATTTTGGTCCAGTCTCTGGTTGATGTTGGACACCAAGCTCCCTAAGTCCACATATTTCCGTCCCCAAACTGATGGTGAGACAGAGATCGTCAACAGGATGATTGTACACATTTTGTGCATGTACAACTCAAATCATCCACGCAAATGGGATAAGAGCCTCCCCTATGTCTAGCATAGCTATAATCAGGCTCTCCACAACTCAACTTGCCACAATCCTTTTTAGGTGGGCTTGGGATTCCAACCACAATATCCCATTGATGTGGCCATACCATTTGTAACTACTAAGACAAATTCACCTCATGTCAAGTCCAAAGTCGACAAGTTCATTGAGCACATCCAACACATCTGCCAGTAGGTCCACGACATTCTAGAGAAATCAAATGCCAAGTATAAGAAACAACATGATCAACATCGGGTGCCACACAAGTTTCAGGTGGGCGACAAAGTCTGGTTGAATTTGCAGAATGAACACCTTACCGGAGCCTATTGGAAACTCAGACCACTTTGATATGGCTCTTACACCATTACCAAGGCTATGGGAGATAATTCATTTGAGCTTAGCATTCCCCCATTCCCTGGCCTGCACCTAGTGTTCAATGTGGACCACCTTCGACCATACTTCCCGCCATTGTTGGAAACATCAAACATTGCAAAACAACTCACACCTACAAAGTTAAATCTAGACTGCATGGAACAAGCCACAAATAATCTTATCATAGACATGGAAATCAAGAACATCCAACATCAAAGGATCCAACTATACCGAGTTGTCAAAGCAGGCCAACTGCTTCACTAGGGCAAGTGGCTCACCAGGGACCAAGTTCAACAGAAGTTTCCTCATCTCATGGAGGAACTCAACGCAATGGGGAAAATTGCTTCCTAAGGAGGGAGGAATGAGCCAGGTGGATATTGGTGGCCACCCGCCTATTCCACTTGGACCTCCACCATTGTTTCTTTAGTTTTTAAGTTTCCTTATTTGCAACACAATTAACTATTTTTGGTAGTTTTTTGTGTCCTAAACTTCTGGAGCTATTTTGAGGCCCTAAATGACGTTTTTTAGGAAAACGAGGGCCAAAATTATTCATTGTTTGATGTTGGCCACTCAAAAGTTGTATTCCTCGGATATATCTTTCTAACAAGGTATTGTGCGTGTCAAATAGATATCATATCCCAAAGTTACGACCCCGAGAAGTTAATGTACCAATTTACCCAAACGAGGCTCATAGTTTGGCGATTTATCTCCTAAGGTTAGGTTTTTGGATGATTAGGGTTTTCCATTAATAAATAGGCCTTTGAGCCTCATTGTAACAATATTCAGAGGCATGTATCCACCAAATTTCTTCTCAGAGATAAGCTACCATGACCCGAGCTAGTCTTATTTCCATTATGTTTGTAAGCATACTTTAGTATCTGATACTAATGAAATGAAGTGTTATTTCTGTTGCATCTCTGCAAGACCAGCCGCGCAAACCCCAAAAGCCTCCCATGGGGGAAGAAAACAAAGGGAGCACGAGATCCTATCAAAATATTTCTCAAGGAGGCCCTCGAGAAACAAAGGAATGCGATGATGGATAACTTTTCCCAAATCCTTCAACAATTTCTCATCGATGGCGCATCCACATCCAACAGCCACTCTGGAGGCACCACTCCTTTTAAGGTACAATTAAATTTCTACATTTCCATATTTAAGGGCCAAATCGATGTAGACGTCGTAGATAAATGGTTAAATCTACTAGGAGGATATTTTTATGTTCATGATTTTTCCAGCCGGGAAAAGATTACTTTTTTCTCTTCTCAAAGTCGCCCCCCACGTCAAGGACTAGTGGGAAACCTACTGTGAGCAGAAGAAAGAAAGTATGCCCTCATTTTTTTTAGCCACACCCACTTGGAATTCATTCTAGGACGCCATCAAGGAATAGTAATACCCTGTCGGGAGCTATGAGGATAAATACATAAAGTGGACCACGTTGCAACAGGGAAGGGACCAAGATATGTCGTAGTTTACCAATGTTTTTCATACCCTTCTCACAAAGTTGGGTATCAAGGATTCTGAGAAACATTTGGTACTCAAGTACCACAGCTGCCTACACAGGTACATCCAACATGAGATGGATTTCCTAGACATCTCCTCGCTTAGCATGTCATACCGATATGTTGTCAAGATCGAACATAAGATTAAACGGAAGAAGTGAGATTTTAGATTTGTGAATCTGAAGCAAGGGAAAGGTACCCCCAAACCCTAGAACAAAGGATAAAGTCAAGTCGGGGCAGACCAGGAATACCTGCCAAAGCTGAAAGCAACGAAAAACACCACGAAGTCGAAGAAGGATAGGGGAAAGTGGTTTGAGTTCCATAAGAGCTCCACTCACAACACAAGTTAGTGTCAAGCCAAGTAGTCACTGGTGGCCGAGATGAAGGCTTCTGAATCAGATGCATGTTCAGACTCTGAGTTAGAACCTGACAAGGGGAATGATGTAGGGAAGCATATTACTAATGTAAAACCCAATGCAACCGTTCCCACCACAAGGATCTAGAAGGAGGAACCCGAAGATCCAGAGGAGGAGGAGCAACTCTTCCACTCCAGATGTGGGTAAAGGGCTCTCCACAACAGTTCATTGTCGATAGCAAGAGCCAAAATAACCTCATTTTAGCAGAGTTCATGAAGCGGTTGGGCTTACCATCCACAACACACCCACAACCATACACCATTGGGTGGCTTCACCAAGGACGGGATCTTCGCGTTAGCTAGTAGTGTCGTCTTCCATACAACATCAAGCCCTTCATGGATGAGGTATTATATGATGTTTCTCCCCTTGATGTTTGTGATGTATTATTATGTCAACCATAATTGTGGAAGTGGCATGATGTATATGAGTCAAGGCCTCACAATGTTATTTTTACCTTGGGAAATAAGTTGTATAGGATACCGGAGGTATCACCGCCTACCACCATCTCTTTGGTTACTGCAAAAAAATGTAGTAAGATCATTTCCAAAACCAAGAAATTTATTTTCCTAATGATACACCCCCAGGAAAAGAAGAAGACGGTGGCCACAACCTCCAGATAGGGCCCCTCCACATGACAACAACAAATGGAAAAGGTCATGGAGGAGTACAAGGACATCTTCACCTCCCCCGCAGAGGTGCCTCTGCACTGTTAGGTCAAGAACTCCATCGACACTTTGTTCTAGAGAAAGACAAAATCAAGAGGCAGATTCAGGAGTGCTGCAAAAAGGTCACATCCAACCGAATTCATCGCCCTGTGGGAGCCTAATCGTGTTGGTACAAAGGAAGGATGGGACTTGGAGACTCTGTATTGACTATCAGGCGTTGAACAAGATCACTGTCCGAAATAGGTACCCAATCCCACGGATTAATGACCTTTTGGACCAACTCAAGGGGGAAAAATATTTTACTAAGATCGACTTGAAGTCTAGATATCACTAGGTACCAATCGACCACTCCGATGTGTGGAAGATTGTCTTCAAAGCCAAGGAGGGCCTTTTCGAATGGATGGTTATGCATTTCGGGTTGACGAATTCTCTTGCAAACTTCATGAGGCTGATGGATGATATCTTGTAGCCATGCACCAACTCATTTGTAGTGGTATACTTGGATGACATCTTGATCTTCAACCAGAGTTGGGAAGAGCACCTTCACCACATTCAACAGGTTCTCCAAACACTATGGCAACATAAGCTGTGTTCCAATTTGGAGAAATGCACTTTTGGCATGACCCAGGTTCAGTATCTGGGATACATTATTGATGAACGAGGGGTGCATGTGGATTCAACCAAGATCCAAATAATTCAGGATTGGTCAGCCCCAACCACTTTGTTCTAGAGAAAGACAAAATCAAGAGGCAGATTCAGGAGTTGCTGCAAAAAGGTCACATCCAACCGAATTCATCGCCCTGTGGGAGCCTAATCGTGTTGGTACAAAGGAAGGATGGGACTTGGAGATTCTGTATTGACTATCAGGCGTTGAATAAGATCACTGTCCGAAATAGGTACCCAATCCCACGGATTAATGACCTTTTGGACCAACTCAAGGGGGAAAAAATATTTTAGTAAGATCGACTTGAAGTCCAGATATCACTAGGTACCAATTGACCACTCCGATGTGTGGAAGATTGTCTTCAAAGCCAAGGAGGGCCTTTTTGAATGGATGGTTATGCATTTCGGGTTGACGAATTCTCTTGCAAACTTCATGAGGCTGATGGATGATATCTTGCAGCCGTGCACCAACTCATTTGTAGTGGTATACTTGGATGACATCTTGATCTTCAACCAGAGTTGGGAAGAGCACCTTCACCACATTCAACAGGTTCTCCAAACACTATGGCAACATAAGTTGTGTGCCAATTTGGAGAAATGCACTTTTGGCATGACCCAGGTTCAGTATCTGGGATACATTATTGATGAACGAGGGGTGAATGTGGATTCAACCAAGATCCAAATAATTCAGGATTGGTCAGCCCCAACCACTCTAACAAATCTCCATAGTTTTCTGGGTCTTACCAATTTATATCGTAGGTTTGTGTTGGGGTTCTCTCATATCACTTGGCCCTTGAGTCAAGTCACCAAGGGAGGAGTGAAAGAAAATCTATTTTGGCTTGAATCTGAACAGAAGGCATTCACAAAGTTGAAACATCACCTCTTCTTTGCACCAGTTCTCACGTTACTAGACTTGCAACAACCACTTGAGATCAAGACATATGCCTCTGACTGTGCTATTGGGGCAATCCTTACTCAACAAGGGCATCCGGTAGCATATCACAGTGAGACACTTCCAGACACAGTCCGAAAGTATCCCACTTATGACAAAGAGATGTATTCCATTGTGCAAGCCTACCAACAATGGGAGCATTACATTTTGGGGAAGGAAACGGTCATCCACACAGACCACCGACTCTTGCAGTTCATCCAGACGCAAGGGAAGTTGCAGAATGGTCGCCATCAAAAGTGTTCCACATACCTGCAACAGTTCCATTTGAATATAAAGTACAAGAAGAATAGCAACAATAGTGTTGCAGACTGCCTCAGTCGACCATAGATGATCTGATTAAGAATATTAGCTTGTTGTGCTAAGATCCTCCTCATATTAGAAACAAAATTTTATTCATGTGCAAGTGAGAAATAAGTTTTTATGTTAATTTTATGAGAAAATTTAACATAAATAAGAAACTGGACAACAACATAAAAATGTACAAAACATCACCAAAAACACATCACAACAGGAACATGATGAAGGATTTCACCCCTCCTGGGCTATGTCTCCTTGGTCCAGCTTCCAATGGTTTGGGCCCCTCTATTATGCTCAAATGTGTAAAATATGTGTTTACAATGATAAAATGCTTCTGAAACCTACTCCAATGAGTCAAGAATGTCCAAAAATGGCTATCTAGCCTCTTTATGCACCCAATTTGGTCGAAAACTAGAGAAGTTATGACCTCTCCTAGTTTCTCCACAATTTGCTCCACAAATTGCCCAAAATCTGGCATCATCCTACAATTTCGCCCCATTTTCTGCTAACGGGCCACCAAATCCGCCAAAATTTGGGCGGATTTGTTGGATGGTTAATTTTTCCACCGAGGCCTAAAAACAAAAGAATGGTCATATGGGGGGCCATGCACCCAGGGACTAGCCCCTGATGTTGGCTCCCTCCCTCCGGTGGTTACGTGGTTGTTTTTGGGAGGGTTCACAAGCTAAGACCGTTGGCAGTCAGGTGTTGGCGTTTTGAGGAATGATCCGCAGGATAGTCACATTAGCTGCATGGCAGGCGTGTTCACATGAAACAATTTTGGGAATGATCAGGCGAAGGCCTGGCAGTTAGCCCCACCTACGCTCCGGATGAATGTTATCATAAAATCGTTCCACCATATGGTTAAGAACGATAGTGTAAGCGGTGTGGTAAGGCTTTTTGTTGTGTGATGGGAGGTTCCAATGTCGAATCTCGTGGCCTCCGCTTGGTCATTGAACCAACTTTTAGGGGCCTCCCAAGCTGCCATGTGGCGGCCTTTAGCTGGGCCACGTGTCAACCCATGGTTGGCCACTATTCCAACCAATAAAAACCATAAGTTTCTGACCAATGTTAAAATTCCACTTTTCACAACCTAGTTTGCTCAGAACTTTGACCCAATCAATTACCACATACCCTTCCTAGTCAATGCCATGTCAACAACACGAACTGCTAACTGGACTGGCCATTATTTTTTTTTTAAACTCGTTTGTTTGATAAAGTGGATAGAGCTCATTTCTAGAGTCATACAGAGTCAATTTCACACGAAATGAGTTGCGCTAAATTTAGGATGACAAGCACTATGTGTTCGTTCAAGATCCACACCATTCTGATGACTTTTATTTTTTAGCATAATCCTGGGCACCTGATCATTCCTCCCCACTGGAAGCCTTTTGGACCCCAAAATATCACTTTCAGTTGTCCATTAGGTGAGGGTACAATTCCCACACCTTTACAATCTCTATCCATTTGACTTTTGAAGGCCCCACCCGAAGATAGTCGACACTTCCTCTTTTCAATGTCCTTGTTCTTCTGTCAAGTATATTGTCTTGTTGAAGCTCATCAAGAAATTCTAGAGAATAATCTTCAATAGATGGAATTTGAATATTCTCTCCTTTATCTTCAATCAAAGAAGGCTCATACAACCTTAAGTTCTCAACAAGAACAACAACATAAATTTGCATATATGAAGGCAAATCCAACCTGAAAGCATTGTTACCAATCTTTTCCAAAATTCTCAATGGACCATATCAAATTGATTTTAGCTTTATACTTTCTCCCTGGAGCCTCTCTTTGGTAATGTGAAGCCAAACTTCATCACCGACTTGGAATTTGTGATATACACGATGCTTGTCGTGCCTTGCTTTGTACTTGCCTTGGCTCTTTTCAAGTTGTTCTTGAACCCTTTGGTGTACAAATTGGATTTGTTCAATGAACTTTCTTGCTTTGTTTATGTCACTATGACCATCAATAGCAAAATTTTTGCCAAAAATGAAATCCAAAGGAGATTTAGGAAAGTATCCCAAATATGCCTCAAATGGCAATGTTTGAGTTGAAGAGTGCTTGGCCCGGTTGTAAGCATTTTGAATATAGTGCAAATGTTCATCCCATAACTCAAGATGCTTGCTACAATACCCACGAAGAAGATGTATCACTGTTTTGTTCACACCTCTGCTTGACCATCTGTTTGTGGATGAATAGTTGTACTCTTTTTCAACTTGGTTCCATGAATCCCCACAAGCTTGACCAAAAATTCCCAACAAATCGAGAATCTTGATCACTAACAATGGATGTGGGCAATCCAAAATGCACCCATACATTACGAAAGAATAACTGAGCAGTCTGTTTAGTTGTAACTTGATTTTTACATTGCATCAAAATACACATTTTGTTGAACCTATCCACAACTACATACAAATAATCATGACCTCTTTTTGGCAATGGAAGACCTCCTACAAAATTCAAGAAACACTCTCCCACGGTCGTCAATGAACCAGAAGTGGTGTGTATAATCCTAACTTCCTATTTTTTAGGCTTACTGACTGCACATAATAAACATCCTTTAATAAAATGTGACACACTTTCAAGGATACAGGGCCAATAAAAGTACCTCTGTAGATGTGCCACCGTCTTACTTACACCAAAATGAACAGCAATAAGAGAAGTATGTGCCTCTCTTATGATGTTAACTCTTTCTCCCCATGGAATACAAAGTTTGCCAAGATGGTACAACAAGTTATCATGCAAATGATAATCCAATTCATCTACTTGGTTACCTTGACTAAAGCTTGCATAAACATCTTGGAACTCATTGTCTAATGCATATTGCTCATTATGACTTTCATGCAAAACACAATTATGCTTGAGTAAAGTAGTTGCACTAATAATAGGCCTAGAAAGCATATCAACAACTTTATTGTAGAGAACTTTCTTATACCTGATTACCAAGTGGAATTGTTGAAGAAAACCCATTCATCAGAAGTGCCTTGATTGCTACAACTTTGATTGATATTGCAAGTATTGCAATGGTTGATGATCAATGTGAATGATTGTTTCCTTACCCATCAAGTAGTGTTTCCACTTTTTCACACTTTGCACCAATGCATACAATTCCTTGTCATATGTAGGATAGTTAATCATTGCACCATTAAAATTTTCCGAATGAAAACACATACCCTTACCATGTTGCATGAGGAATGCACCCATGGCATAGTCACTAGCATTAGTCTGAATCTCAAATGACTGCCTCAAGTCTGGTAGTGCAAGTACTGGAGCTGAACTGATCTTTTCCTTCAATGCATCAAAGGCCTTTTGTTGTTTGCCTCCCCATGTAATTTTATTTAATGCACGGAAGTCCACACACATGCGTCATGTCCCATCCTTCTTTGGCATCGAGACAATAGGTGAACCACATGGACAGGAAGATGCCTGATGATCCATTTATCCAACAACTCTTGAATTTTCTTCTTAATTTCTGTACTTTCCATCACTAACATCCTGTACATACCAATGTTATGAAGAGGACAATCTTGCTGCAACTGTATCTCATGTTGGATTCCTCTCTTGGGAGGTAATCCCTTTGGTTCCTAAAACATATCATCATATTGGTTAACTACATCAACCAATTCAAATTTCAATTTTGAACCACAACCTTTAAAATCTTCACTATCAACATAATTCTTGGGTTTGATCATTAGAAGCACAAAATTCTTGCTTGAATTCACTAGTATTTTCATCTGCCCCGCATTAACAAGTGAAAGATTTAGTTTCTTGCTATGAGCTCTCACAATATATTCTACTCCATCTTTGAACAAATGGTATTTTTTTTCATTTCTATGGAAGATAGTTTTTTTGTCGTAGAGGTATGGGTTTCCCAAAACTATGGCACATATGTCTAATGACACAACATCAAGCTCCACTTCATCTATGAAATTTGCAGTAATGGTGAATTTCAATTTACACTTTCTAGTAACCTGCAATTGTGCGTTATCACACACCCATCCAAGGGGATATGGTTTATTATGTAGAATGGTTTCCAAGTTTAAACTTTTGATAATTTTTTCAGAGATAAGATTGTCTTGAGAGCCACTGTCGAAAAGTGTATCAATCTTGCTATGTTTTGAGATCACCCTTATGTGAAAAGGTTCTATCATCTTCTTTTCATTTGGAGTTTCATTGTGTGAATTTGAAGTACTAATGCTAGTGATGGATTATTTTCCTTTTATACCCATGGTTGTAATTTTAGTTTCATCACACGAATTGGATTCCAAATCTTGTTGAGTGGTTGCAACTGTCTTTTGTTTTCCCTTGTTGTTGAATTTTTTTTTGTGTTTAATTTCAGGATGAAGCTTCCAACAATGAGCTTCCTCGTGACCCTCTTTGGAACAATGTTTTCATGTTAATTTCTCTCCTTCTTTCTTGATAGATGCATTTTTCTTTCCCTTCCATTTCAAACCCTTTTCTTTTCCTTTACTCTTAAATGCCTTTTTAGTACCTTCTTCTAGAGTGTTTTTCCCTCTTGCCTCAAGATGAGTGGCTTGCACAGACACATCATCTAGATTATTGGGATTAACATTAAGATAGTATGCCTAAGATAATTGTGTAAACCCCCTATGTACTTCAGAAACGTGTCTTGTGATTACATATCTACACCTAACATTAAAGACCTTTTTTCTGAATTCTTGGGTGTAATCTCACATATTTTGACCTTTAAGCTATCCAAAATTTTGCTAGTTCATGATGGATTTCTGCATATAAGCTAGAGGGTAGAATTGTCTTTTAATTGTAGTAATGAAATTAGACCAAGAAATTGAGATCTTACCATTTTTTTAATCCTCTCCTTTGTCTTTGATTCCCACCATACTAGTGTTGCACCCTTTATTCTCAAGGAAGCTAACTGAGTATTTATGTCATCCTCTTGAAGGTTTTGAATTCCGCAATAGACCTTCAACTGACGAATCCAATTATCAAGCTTCTCTGCATTCACTTCACCATTATACATGGGCATCTCAAATTTAACATCAAGTTTTAGTAAGGGTGATTTACCAGTTCCTTTTGAGGTATGTTGATGAGTATGAGTAAGGGTTGTGTTAGTGGAAGAGGGTGAAGATGCTTGTGAAGAAGAAGATTAAGAAGATGGTGGAGAGGGTGGAGGTTTACCTCCATTTCCATTAGCATTTTCTGAAGAACCTTCTCCTTTGGGAGGTTTGGAGCTTTCACCCTACGACTTGGTATTCCTCTCTTCATAGAGGACCTTTAACATCTCTGTCATATCAAAGAAAGCCTTCCTGAAGACCTTCTCATCTTCTGTCATGTTTGTAGGTTCTCCTTCATGAGACATGCTCTCTAGAGTCTCAACTGCAACTTGAGGATGAAATTTTGTTGGAGATTGTGGCAACCTTGCCCTCCTTCCCCTTGACCCAACTTTAGGGCTTCCAACCAGCTTCCCTTCTCCTCTTTTGACTTTTAACCTTGTAAGCATGACATAAACTTGCAAACAGTTAAATCCTTCTTGCACAAAGTAAATCTAGTGCTCTCATACCAAAATAATCTTATTAAGAATATTAGTTTGCTATGCTAAGATCCTCCTTAAATTAGAAAGAAAATGTTATTCATGTGCTTAAGGATTCATGAGTTTTACTAATGAAAAATGAGTTTTTATGTTAATTTTATGAGAAATTT
Organism: Pinus taeda; assembly: GCA_000404065.3. Classification (NCBI taxonomy): domain Eukaryota; kingdom Viridiplantae; phylum Streptophyta; class Pinopsida; order Pinales; family Pinaceae; genus Pinus; species Pinus taeda. The sequence continues at coordinate 13,715 of APFE031086776.1, forward strand.
TAACATAAATAAGAGATTGAACAACAACATAAAAATGTACAGAACATCACCAAAAATACATCAGAACAGGAACATGATGAAGGAGTTCATCCCTTCTGGGCTACATCTCCTTGGTCCAGCTTCCAATGGCTTGGGTCTCTCTATTATGCTCAAATGTGTAAAAATGTGTGTTTACAATGCTCAAATTCTTTTGAAACTTGCTCCAATGAGTCCAAAATATCCAAAAATGGATACCTAGCCTCTTTCTACACCCAATTTGGTCAAAAACTGGAGAAGTTATGACCTCTCCTAGTCTCCACTATTCGCTCCACAAATTGCCCAAAATCCAACATCATCCTACAATTTCACCCCATTTTCTGCTAATGGACCACCAAATCCGCCAAAATCCAGGCAGATTTGTCGAATGGTTAATTTTTCTATCGTGGCCTAAAAACCAAAGAATGGTCATATGGGGGCCCATGAGCCTAGGGGCTAGCCCCCCTCACTCTGGCAGTTACGTAGCTGTTTTTGGGAGTGTTCACATGCTGAGACCATTGTCGATCAGGTGTTGCCGTTTAGCGAGATGGTCAGCGGGGCGTTCACATTAACTGCGTGGTTGGCATGGTCACATGAAACAATTTTGGGGACCATTGGGGGAAGGCCTGGCAGTTAGCCCCACCCACACTCTCGATGAATGTTGTCATATACTCGTTCCACCATATGGTTAAGAACCATAGTGTAGGTGGTGTGGTAAGGCATTGTATTGTACATTGGAAGGTTATGGTTTCGAATCCCATGGCCTCTACTCGGTCGTTGAACTAACTTTTAGTGGCCTCCCGGAGTGCCACGTGGTGGCCTCTCGCTGGGCCACGTGTCAACCTGTGGTTGGCCATTATTCCAACCAATAAAAACCATAAATTTATGACCAATGTTAAAATGCCACTTAGCACAACCCGATTCACTGAGAACTTTGACCCAGTCAACTGTCGCATACACTGTCTAGTCAACACCACGTCAGCAGTACAAACTGCTGACTAGCTGTCTATTTTTTTGAAAAAGTTGCTTATTTGACAAAGTGGACAAAACTCATTTCTAGAGTCATACGGAGTTTGTTTGACGTGAAAGAGTTACCTCAAATTCAGAATGACGAGCACTACATGATCGTTCGAGTTCCACACCATTCTGATGACTTTGATTTTTGAGCATAATTCTGAGCCCCTGATCAACCAATCATGGTGTTAACCACCGTGCTCAACTCTTATGGGAATGAGACTTCTGATTGGCTACTTCTCTACAAAGGCAACCTAGAATTTGGCCACACATACCAGACACTCTTGGAGGGTCGGAAAGTTCCATATTTTCACCTCCACGATGCATTGTTATGCCACCTGGGACACCTTTGTGCTCCTTCAAGCGAGTGTGCCAAGATGATTTAGGAAGCGCACTACAGTCGGGTCGCTGGGCATTTTGGGGTCGAGAAAATGATGGCAGTACTACATAAGTATTTCTATTGGTTGAATCTTCAACAAGATGTCGGGAAGTACATCAGATCTTGCACTTTCTGTGTCATTGCCAAACTGACCATCAAGAAGCAAGGCTTCTATACTTCATTGCCTAACCCTAGTCGACCTTGGGAATCCATCTACATGGATTACATGTCAGACATTCCTTCTACTAATCATGCAATGACTGTGTTTTTGTGGTCGTCAACAAATTCTCGAAGATGGCCATTATGGTGGCTTGCAAGAAGAATATCACAGCAGAAGCCACTGCTAAACTCTTGTTTGAACGAGTGTGGGTACACTTTGGGATCCCATAGTCTATCATCTCAGATCAAGACATCGTGTTCCTCAATACGTTTTGGTTAATTCTCTAGTCGATGCTAGACACCAAGCTCACTAAGTCCACAACTTTCCATCCCCAAACTGATGGCCAGACAGAGGTTGTCAACAGGATGATCATACACATTCTACGCATGTACAACTCAAAGCATCCACGCACATGGGATGATAGCCTCCACTATGTCCAGCACAACTATAATCGAGCTCTCCACAGCTCGACTGGCCACATCCCTTTTTAGGTGAGCTTGGGATTCCAGCCACTATGTCCCATTGATGTGGCCATACCATTTGCAGCTACTCAGGCAGATTCGACTCATGTCTAGTCCGAAGCCGACAAGGAAAAAAGATTCATTGAGCACATGCAACACATCTGCCAACAGGTCCACAAAATTCTGGAGAAATCAAATTCCAAGTACAAGCAGTGACATGATCAACATCGGGTGCCACACAAGTTTTAGGTGGGTGACAAAGTCTGGTCGTATTTGCAGAAGGAACGCCTTACTAAAGCCTATCAAAAAATCATACCACTCCAATATGGTCCTTACACCCTTACCAAGGCTATGGGATACATTGCATTTGAGCTCAACATTCCCCCATTCCTTGGCCTGCACCCAGTATTTAATGTGGATCACCTTCGACCATACTTCCCACCATTGTTGGACACATCGGACAATGCAAAACAACTCACACCTACAGAGTTAAATCCAAACTGCATGGAACAAGCCACAACTAATCGAATCATGGACACGCAAATCAAGAACACCCGACATCAAATGATCCAACTATATCGATTTATCAAAGCAGGCCAACTACTTCACCAGGGCAAGTGGCTCACCAAGGAGCAAGTTCAGCAGAAGTTTCCTCATCTCATGGAGGAACTCAATGCAATGGGGATCATTGCTTCCGGGGGGCAATGATCCAGGTGGATATTGGTGACCACCCACCTATTCCACTTGGACCCCCACCATTGTCTCTTTCATTTTTTCAGTTTCCTTATTTGTAAGCACATTTAACTATTGTTGGCAGTTTTTTCGGGTCCTAAACTTCCGAAGCAGTTTTGAGGCCCTAAACGAACTTTTTTGGGAAAATGGAGACCAACATGGATTATAGATTAATGTTGGCCACTCAAAAGTTGTAGTCCTCGAATAGATCTTTCTAATGAGGTATTGTGCACATCAAATGAAGATCGTATGCCAAAGTTACAACCCTGGGAAGTTGATGTACCAAATTACCCAAACGGGGCCCATAGTTTAGTGCTTCATATCCTAGGGTTAGGTTTTTGGATGTTTACGGTTTTCCATTATTTCAGAATAATAAATAGGCCTTTGAGCCTCATTGTAACACAATTCAGAGGCATGTAGCCACCACATCTCTTCTCATAGATAAGCTACCATTGCCCGAGCTAGCCCTATTTCCATTCTGTTTGTAAGCATACTTCAGTATTTGATATTAATGAAATGAAGTGTTATTCCTGCTGCATCTTTGTATTAATGGTTATATCTATAATTTTTTACGTTCCTGTTTAAATTTGGATCACCACATGATCCAACTTCGAATGCATAACAGAAAATCCTTTTGAATAAACTCATTGACTTATAGAATTTACCAAACAAATACTTAAGCCATGCAACACACCAAACATCCGTAAATTTTATTACCCAATTCCTTTTGTAAGCATATTGTAGCTAACAACATAATAATATACACTTTTCAATACAAACATGAAGTACATATATAATGAATAATTTGATCCTAGGAAAATAGTTATTTGTGAGTAATTTCCCAACTAGCTATAGGTAATCCTCTATGGATGCCACCCCCAAGATGGGTTATGAGTGATCCAGGTGGATGTTGGTGGCCACCCACCTATCCCATTTGGACCCCCACAATTGTCTCTTTCAGCTTTTTCAGTTTCCTAAATTGTAGCACAGTTTACTATTTTTAGCA
>APFE031086785.1:0-10173 GCA_000404065.3 Pinus taeda
ATTTTTTATTTTTTTTTCATTGTTTTATTTTTTATTTTATGTCTTCATTATTCTTTTGAAATTTTAATGTTTTTAAGAGACATGATAAAATATTTTACACCATTATTTCAAAATGTTGAAAATTTAACCTAGAAAAAAAAGTGTTATTCCAACATCAACAATCTTTTACACATTATTTCAAAATGTTGAAAATTTACCCTAAAAAAAAAGTGTTATTCCAGCATCAACACTTTTTGTTTTGAGAATATTTTTTGCACAATTTTGGCACAAAAAATTGTTTTTCACTGCCATTTTTAAAACATGTTGAAATTTACCCTAGAAGAAAAAATGTTATTCCAGCATCTACACTTTTTGTTTTTAGCATTGTTTTTCATGTTGTTTTGGGTTTTTTTTGCTAGAGTTCCCATTTTGAGTTTATAGTTCCTATCTCAAAGTTTACATTTTTATAGTAGGAAGCTAGGAGAGAGTTTCCATATGTGATTGAGGATGGGATTAGAAACGACTTGGCTTCACCATTTAGCAATGGTGTTTTCAATGCTTAACGAATCCTCGTTAGAATAATTGAGGAAATTATCCCATCAAAACTAAAGGCCATTGGAGAAGGTGAACTTATTTAATAGATGTTTAAGGATTTCAAAATGGAGGAGACATAGAGGGCATTTAGAGTGATGTTCATGGTTGTGTGTTTTAATATTATCCCATATTAGGGTTTGGTTTTACACCAAGAGCCAAAATAAGGAGAATATCTTTGGCTAGGTGTTATGCTTCCAAATATTCATCCATATCATATCTCTTTGTAGTTCTTGATGCCCTTCTTCTAGATGGAAAGCTTTTCAAATGGTGAAGGATCCCTTTGAACTATATCCCCATCATAGTATATCTAGTTGGGAGGAGAATCACATTAACCTTTGTTGGAGGTTATGCCACAATTGACTCTATGCTTCACACTCTAGCTTGGGTTACCAATTTTCTTGCGGTAATAATTGTCTCCACTGTTATTTCATGCTTGAATTGGTATAATATTTGTTAATTGTTAGCAGGACCTAAGCTATCATATGTAGGTGAAGTTTTTCTAGTTGTGGTTGATCTTGGATTTCATGGAGTTTTTTCATGAGTCCTCCCACTATAGAGCAAAATATCTATCCTTTACTTCCCGAAAATAATGTTGCTAGATTATATGAATTCTTGTTTTGGACAAGGTCCATATTGATGAGCTAGAGTGGGTAGGTTGCATTTGTGTGATATGTTTAGGGGAAGTATGTCGGGCATATTTTTTATGCCAAATATGTTTCCATAGATATGAGCTTCCTTGTATCCATCTCCACCATGTTTTGTTGCCATAGTGGAGGGATCACATAAGCCTATGCCTCCTTTCATTTTGGTCATGAAATTTTTTTCACTTGCAACTAAGGATGTTTCTTTTTCTAGGTTGGATCCTTCCTATAGGAAAGAGTGTCATAGCTGAAGGATTTATTGTAAGATCGAGGCTAGTGCAATCTAATATGAGCATAGGTAGATCGGGATGGCTTGAAGGACTTCCTTTAAGAGTACAGAGCATCAAACTGTGTTGAGGCAATAGAAGGTCCAACTAGCTAGCTTGCTGATTTTGTTTACAAGTTCCTCCCATAAGCTCCACTTGAGAGAAATATCGATCAATAGAGTGCCTATGTATTTATAGGGGATTTGGATGTTATGGAAACCAAAGATTTTTCTATATGTCTCTAAACAGAGGACAAAGTATTGAAAAAGAAAACTCGAGGCTTCATTTTGTTGATTTCCATACGTGAAGCTTGAATGAATTTTTTCTAAATGTACGTGAAGTTCCTTACCTAATGCATGGTGGGAGTTCCCATACCCATTGTATAATACAAAATTGTTAGCAAGTTAAGGCACACTTTGATCCAAATAGATGAAGGCATCTGATTTTATTATCCATTACAACTACTTTTAGAGCTCTTCCTAGTCCTTCTCGAGTGAATATAAAAAGGAAAGCCAAGAGAAAGTCTCATTGCCTTAAACATATGAAATATGTAAATGGGATGGTAGAGGATCTGTTCACTAGGATTACGCAAGATATAATGAATAAGTTTTTGATCTAGTTGATCCAATCTTAATCAAATACAAATTATCTAAGGATGCTAGAAAGGCATTGTCAATTGAGATTTTCAAAGGATTTTGAGAGATCTAATTTGAGCAACATGCACAATTGTTTTGAGAGCTTTAGGGATTGGATGGTTTCTTAGTGTTAGAGGGTGGAGGGGGGCAGGGGGGGGGAGGTGAGGCCACATATGAAGAAGGGGGGAAATTAGTATTGGTGCAGGGAGGAGGATTAGAGTTCGAGATTTCAATTTTAGGGGATGTCATAGTGACCGGAGAATCCAAGATTTCTCAAGTGAGAGGAGGTTGAAATAGTTGTTGTTGTACATATTATTCCCAACTTGAACGGGTTAAGAGGGATGGTCTTTTGGGCCCTTCCATTTGTTGTTAGTCTTAGTAAAGTTATCATACTTGTTGTCTAGTTAAATCCTCTCTATGGATAGAGACGATCCCTCTAGCCAAATGAGTGGGACTAGCAACCTACGCGACAATCTACTAAACACTTTCCTAAGTTACAATTGAAAAGAGAGACCAAGAAGATGACCTACCTCATTCTGAAGCTATCAAGTCATCCTTTCTTGAAGATCTTGAATCACTTGCATCACAAGCTCATTGCTATTTCTCATAGTGTTTATGCACATGCAAAAGAGATCAAGACACAACAAGGCATGAAAATACAAATAGCATATTGAAAAGAAACCTACTTAACTAATCAAGGAATGACAAGATAGATGATACATGAGCATACACATCAATGGAAAATGAACCAATAGTTGTATATTTAGAAAATAAGGGGAAGCATACAATGAAGCCTTGATGTTAATACACTCTCCTTGAATTAATTTCCAAGTCCAAGCTAAGATGTTCGAGCACTCCTTCTCCAAGCAAAATGAGTAGCATATAAGCACAATATTAGCATAAGGGCGAAAATAGACATAGACCAACCATTTGACAATGGGAGAGGATGAATATATATGCTAGGAAAGGGAGTTAGGATCTCTCCAAAGATAGGACTAGGTCCTCATCTCAAGGAGGTAGTTCATAGGGATAAGACCAAGAGGCCAAGTTCAGAAAATTTGACCTCATCTATGCCGAACTACCTCCAACTTGCCACTTTGGAAGCTTCTAGATCATGAAGCTTCTCATCCTCTTTGGGAAAATTGCCTTTTTGGGATCATCACGGGTATACAAGTAAATAGGGTGTTGCCATTGCGAGTCAATTTTAATAAAACAAGCGACCATCGTAGTTGTTAGTCTCATAAGAGCGATGATTCTCAAATTAGGGTTTAAGAGTTGTTTCCTTCACGAGAAGCTCAAGGCATTTCCAATCAATATATTAAGGAGGCTTTGAGCAACATATATGAATGAGGACACTGCATAATGGTCATGTTTCTGGCACTTCAGGGTATGTCATAGGGATGTGTAGTAGATGTGACATAATAATGTGTAACAGATGCCCTCTAAAGCATGAAGGTAGAATGGGGAGTGATGACTAATATGCTTTATGAGCGTTAGCAAGGACGAGGAAAAACACTGTCAAGAGAACTGCAAATGAAGGGACGCATATACACGTGCATATTTGATATCAAAACATGAATCCACATTATGGATGTAGCCATTCGGATGACAAGGACTACATGAAAGAATCCATTGTATGGGCACAACCATCTAAATGAGAAGGATCATCTGTAAATCTAAGATCTGAGGTATGGACACAAACATTCATATAACAGAAACATGTGTACAATCATGAATACCACATAACTCCATGTAGACTCAATCATATTATACAAGACTCAGGGTCTCGATCCATCCCAACCCGATCAAAGTACAAATTCTAACATGTGAATGAATGTGTTGAAGTCGAACATTCTAGAAAACCACTTGATTACTAGCCAATGATCTAGATCATTAATAGGAACAAGAGAAACCACCAATAATGACAATGGTTCTTAAGGTACGATAGTGTAATCTATGAATGTGATAATGAAGTTGAATTCGAACACTCGTGGAATCACCCGATCAAAGTCTAATGATGAAATCCTATCGTCAGATACGAAGAACTTTCCATTAAGGCTTACAAGCTCTAAGGTATTGAAAGGGAGTTTATAAATCATCTACCTCAATAATGAGCTAAAGTTGATAGGAAGCGACCTATTGAAGGAGGGAAATGATGAATCCGCCATCATCGACACGAAACAAGGAATAAAGTGGAATAAAATTAATAAGAACCAAGACTGTAACATTGGGTCAAAGAATGTATAGGAAAATAACTGCAATTAGGACTTCTCTTGAGCATTGACCACATGACTCCAGAGTGTGGTAGCATTTGAATCAACATAGAACTAAAGGTAACAATGAAAAAATGGAATAATAAAATGAGAGGAAAAAATGGATAACCTAAACCCTGGAGGACAAGTGACTGAGTGAGGATATCCCAAACCTGACATGAAAGTAGAAGAGTGTCATGTTCAAGAGTGACATGCTGCCTATACAAAGGATGTTTCATTTTCCCCACTATTTCTAGCGAGTAATCCAATTACATTTTCACAAGCTTGAAGGGGATAGCATATGCTTGTCACATAAGTTAATTCTTCAAATGAATCCATCCTAGTAATTCTTACGAGTCATAGGAAGGATAAACTTGGTCTCATCATGGTGATGAGTCTTTCATTGTAAAATTTTAACGAGTTCGACATAAGAATAACTCGGTATCTTTTTCACATTTATAGAGTTGTAAAAAGAGACAAAAAAGAGAACTCCATCATGTCCCTTTTTGGTAATCTATCCCTCGAACCCGAAAAGGTAGAAAAAAATATTCGAGAGAACCTCTTGACCATGTCGACCAAGGTGTACCTCTTTCGTAAATAGTAAATCTCAGCCCAAAAAATGGGTAAACATATAATGAGATGGCATTAATTCATTTAATTTAATGAGTTCAAAATGACAAGCACTCTGCGATATTTTCATTTTTCAAGAGTCATAAAAGAGCTTAAAGATGACTCCAGGGGGGTTCCTTTTTTGTTTATTTTTAATGAGTCCGAAAAAGATATAAAACAAAAACTCATCTTGCATCAGTCAATAATAATCACATGTTCACCATCAAGTACCTATAACTGCACAACGAAATTCACTCATCACTGATATCGAGAAATAATAATAAAATATTGACAAAATTGAACTCAAAAATTATAAATAGCCCATAAGTAAAAATATTTTTACCATTTCACCAAAGTAAAATTTGAGAGTGCATTTGTGCCATATTATTCTCCATTTTCAAATGACTAGTGCAGGAGCTCTAGTGCATCATTCCTTGAACCGTCTTCAGTAGGTAAGAACTCTGCCTATACTCTTGTAATTCATTATATTTTTATGTTTTTTCATTTAGATTTTGCTTATCAGTAGGAGAATTTTGTTTTAAAATTACGTGGGTGATCATCGTGGGCTTTCTCATCAGACCCATGATGGTCTCTCTTGAGCCAAAAGGCCCTAGCAATGACATCTCTCTATTAATAAAAATAGTCACGATGGTTCCAAGTCATAATTGTTTGAAGGAAAAACCCTACTTAGCGCAAAAATTCTTAGTTTTAAGCCATGAAAAAGTTTATAAGTTGTGTTTAATGATGTTTTGCAGGAGATCATGGTTCTAGAATGGAAAGAAAGAGTTCATGAGGCCGAAGACCATGAGGTAGTGTAGAATCCATGTATCAATGCTTTGAGAAATTATGGGTTGCTGAAGTTCTTGAGGACTACAAGACTGGGAGCATAGATGGAATTTCTGCCCTACTTGATCAGTATTTGGTATGTAGATCGAGAAATATTCATAATCAAAGGCTAGGAGTTGGAAATGGAAGAATAAAACATTTACATTATCATGGGATTGTCTCAAAGAGGAGAGAGTCTCCAACTCTTTGGATCTCATCTTGGTGGTGAGAGTACTAGTACTCTAATCATGAGACATTTTCCAAGTGCTAAAATGATGATGGGTGGGAAGGAGAAGATATAAACTATCGACAAACTTCCCCTGAGAAAGATACTGTACACCATAGCTCATGTATTTGGGAGCCAAGCCCTACATGAGAGTTTGAAATTGCAATTCCAGTATGTAGTGGAATTTCTGACTCCAACCATATTCAACTGTTATGGAGGGTTATTGGTGAATATGAGGAGACAATTAGCCAAGGGTAAGGGAGGGGACCTAAAACAATTTGGTTTTGGTTCAATAATGGTGACTTTCTTCCTAGAGCGAGTGCCCTTATTTTGGTATCAGTGGGAAGAGGTACCAAATCCTAGCCCTAGGACCCTATGCTGGTGAGTTGGAGTGAACGCATGCCCTAAGGAGGAGGGGGTTGACAGTGCATTACCCTCCACTTTTTTTCACTTGGCTGCAATGCCAATTATTTTTTGTGGATGATTATGCTTATGCTGACATAGATTTCAGATGGGATCCAGAGCTACCTCTAGCACTAGGAGAACAATGGACTGATGCAGGTAAAACTTGTTTTTGGATTTTTTCAAGTTTTATGAATTCTTTTGTAAAAGTGTAACTAAGATTTAACTTGTGATAAATGTGCAGATTTTGGATCGGAAAGACTACCTGGCATGTCCCCAATAGCACAGCGAACAACCCATCAGATAATATGTGTTTATTATGAGGAAGGGGTGAAACCCTTGGTAGAGATGGAGCACAACCTAAACGTGATTACCCAAGGGATACCAGAGAATGCCACCTTAGGTGAGGTGCCACTGTGATGGTAGAGGCACACCATAGGAGTGTCAACGAGATTGTGCTGATTGTGAGGTTGAGTGATCAAATCAGTCTCATGCTACCATGAGCTTAATGCGGGTTGATAGCCTTTCTAGTTTCTTTTACATACTTTGTAGGCTATTGAAATCTAATTGCCATAGAACACTTTATTTTTGAGATTTTGATGTAAACACTTTGACAGACACAATAAATATATCTATATCTACACACACACACACACACAGACATTCATGTTTTATTTTCTACTTATGTGTCCATGTATCATGATGATGTGATTGGTTTTATAAATTACACAAATGTCTATCAAGAACATAGTTTGCCAATGCATTGAGTAATGTATTAAAATTGCGTGGAATATGTTGATATGTGATAAAATCAAAATTTCTTTCGAGTAATCGAACATGTAGATACATACGCAACATCTATGGATTTATTACCTAATAATGATTGTCTAACTGCAATACGAGTTGTGAATCAAACTTGACAACTAAATATCTAATGCAAAGAGCAACTGCTTCTCACAATAGTTCAATGACTTCACTATATTCAACAATATTGTTAGTTTTTGAGCTAGGCATACACCTTATAAGTCAATCAACTCGCCATCATGGGCAAAATAGTGCCCAAGCTACGGAAGGAAAATTCTGTGTGCTACGAAAGCCACCATCAACAAAACTGACATAATGACTTGACAACACTTGAAGACCAAGTGGAACACAAGGTAAGCATAAAAAACATGTTTGCAAAGAAAACAAAGACACCACAAATAAAAAAGCACACACTAATGGATTCACACACTATTGTACAAAAAGTAATTACACTAATTTCATGCATAATACTTTTTCAAATACAACCCATTATGGGGTTGTGACAATGTGTTTCCTTCGTAATCAACTAGCTCATAGGTGTCTTTTTTCAAGACACATTTGATGATATATGGCCCATGCCAAATAGGTTCAAAATTTCTAGTGCCTAACTTCTCGTTAGCTAGATCATAAAGGAGGACCAGGTCTCCTTCAAAAAAACTACGAGGAGAAATAGTTTTATCAAAATGAGCTTTGACACTTTTCTTTTGGGCTTCGATTACCATCCCAGTAATACGATGGTTCTAGTTAAACCTTTGAAGGTAAAGTAATTACTTTTCTTTAGGCGATGTATTAGGAAGAAGTTCAATAACTAATTTGAGCGAAGGAATTTCACATTCAATCAGGAGGGTTGCCTCTAAACTATAAACCGACTAGAATGGAGTGAATCCAATGGTCATCTTAGCAAAAGTCCTGTAAGACTAGAGAGCTGAGAATAGCATCATATGGAAGTTTTTTTTGTGCTTCCCAATGGTGCATTGAAGGAAAGTAACGAGAACTTTATTAATTGCTTTGACTTTGCGATTGGCTTGTGGATATTAAGGATTTGAGCTACAATGATGAAGGCCCAACTGAGCAGTTAGCTTTGCCATCATGTACTAATGAAAATGTGCTCCATGGTCAGGTACAATGGCTTGAGGAATGCCAAAATGCGCTATGAAATTTTTGAAGAGGAACTGAGCAACAATGATACCTTTAGCATTGTATATGGGCATCACCTTGGCCCATTTAGTGAAGTTGTTATGCTTCTTAACCTGCAAAGTAATACCGAACAAAGAATATGTGAAGAAAGATACCCAGAACACAGAATATGCGAAGAAAATATACCCAGAACACAGAATAGCAATGATTTTATTATTCAGAGAGAAATGTTCACAGGCCTCTTCGAGGGGGCAACCTCCAATAGAGCAGAGCTCGATTACAAAACAAGACACGATGCTCCTCGCAGGGAGTCTTCTATCCTTTATATATGACTCATACATTGCAATACCATGGGCCATACCGTGGGTTTTATTAATACTGTCTATCTAATACTACCGCCCATTTACCTCTATCTAATACTACCGCCCATTTACAACTAACTGTGGTCCCATCATAATTGCGGGTTAACCACTTACAAATATTAATATGGGCTTTATTGAATCTTGACTATGACGTGATCCCATGACATAAATAAGGGGGTTAGGGTGGGACCCTAACATGCCCTCCCCCTTAATATTAGCCTTGTCCTCAAGGGTGAAGCTGCGGTAACTGCTGAAGAATAGTGGCTGGTTCCCAAGTTGCATCTTCCGGAGAGGTGTCTTTCTATTTGATGAGGACCTCCTTAATCATGCGGCCACACAGGTGCTTGTCTCGTGTGTCGAGAACCTGTTCCGGTTGAAGCCAGATTGACCCTTCCTCATCCAATTCAGGTAGACTGGTTTGAATTCGAAAATTGTTCCCAATCACTTTCTTGAGGCACGAGACATGGAAAACTGGGTGGATTTTTGTTATAGGTGGCAAAGCCAACTTGTAAGCCACTTCTCCAATGCGCTGAAGTACTTGGTATGGTCCATAGAATTTTGGAGAGAGCTTTTGACAACCCTTGTCTTTGAGTGATGTTTGCTTATATGGTTGCAGCCTCAAAAAGACCTGACCCCTTCTTGAAATTGGCGTTCTGAGCGATGTTGGTCAGCCTGTTGCTTCATACGGTTCTGAGCTTGATGAAGATTCTCGCGCAGATGGGCGAGCATGGTTGCGCGATGTTGTAGGAGTTGATCCACAACTTGTACTTTGGAGCACCCCGTGAGATAAGAAATAGGGGAAGGCGGAAGTTGACTATAGACTGCTTCATAGAGAGTCATTTTGGTGGTGGCATGATAGTTGGTGTTATACCACCATTCTGCCAGAGGTAACCACTGTACCCAAAGGTGTTGCTTTTCTGAAGTGAAACACCTAAGGTAGGTTTCTAGACATTTGTTGACTGCTTCAGTTTGACCATCTGTTTACAGATGATATGAAGTACTAAGTTTGAGTTGAGTGCCTTGTATTCTGAAGAGCTCCTGCCAAAAATTACTGGTGAAGATTGGGTCGCAGTCGGACACAATAGAAGTGGGCATGCCATGCAATTTGAAGATCTGATCCATGAAAGTTTGGGAAACCAAGGTTGGTGTAAATGGTTGGGGTAGGGCGCAGAAATGAGCATACTTCGATAGTCGGTCCACAACCACCATGATGACTGACTTGTTCCCAGACTTTGGAAGACCTGTAATGAAGTCCATGGAGACCTCCATCCAAATTGACGCCGGAATGGGCAATGGTTGTAATGTGCCTGGGGTGTTGACTGTTTCCCCTTTATGACATTGACAGACGTCACATTCTGCTACAAAAGTAAGGATGTCCTGTTTCATACCGGTCCAAAAAAATGATCTTCTGGTGCGAGCATACGTCTTCTGAAAGCCCGAA
>APFE031086789.1:8764-26597 GCA_000404065.3 Pinus taeda
TGTCTGGTGTGCATGAACCGTGCGTTCTTTGAGGACTTGGTCACTAGTTCTGTGTTTGATAGGTTACCTGAGGAAACCCAACAGCTTATTAATAGCTTCATGTCTGAACCCGTGGAAACTACAAGTGTTGGAGGGTCTATTACCTCTGAGGGAGCTGCCCCTAAGGTCGTAAGTATGGAGGTGCCCACAGCAGTGCCAAAATCGTCGAGGTCACCTAGGTTGAAGCCTATGCTAGTAGGAGAGGTTCCCAAGTCGAAGAAGGATAAACATAAGAAGACGTTGTCGGTGCGCAAGTCACCAAGGAAACATCAGAGAAAAGAAAAGCCAACCGCGCAAGAAAAGGGCAACGTGGTCAACCTGGAGGGCAATGAGAGTGCAGAGGACATTGATATTGAGGGGGTAGACCCTACTTCGGAGATTCCAGAATAGATCCATCCACGCTAGGGCAAGGTGAAGGTCCCAAAGGACCCAGATGAGGGAAAGTTTCTCCTTCATACACCCTTGCTGCCAGAGAATATCATGTTCGAAGGTCCGAGCTTGGCGTGCATCCCACATTAGAAGCTTGAAGATTGGGACTTGGGGGACACTGAGTGGTTCCCCCACCTAGCTACCGATAATTTCACGCAACGAGTATTCTACAAGGAGTTTGGTGTCACCATGCTAGAGCCGGCGAGTGGATTCATTGGGTGGAAAAGGCAGGATTGTTGAATCTGCTATGAGTGTCGCATTACCACCGCTCTCCCATAAATTTAATTGTTATCAAATAGTTGTTGTGCCTGGTGCATGACGGGTGCCTATGGTTGGAGGATGCGATCCCTATAACTGACATTTTTATCCATAGGATCACCTTACTACCACATTCAGGACTAAATCCGGCTAAGGAATTTAGCGGAAAGACGGGCAAGCACGACCTCGCTGAGTGGATGAAGGACAAGTTTAAGCTTGTCAAGAAGCCGCGCGTGTATTCAATTTCAAGCATAATCGACCCTGCAGTGAAGGTGGCCACCCAGATCTTGGCTGGAAAAATAATGACAAAGTGTCGCGCAGATGAGGTGCCAACACCAGTTGTTTCACTAGCAGCCCAGTGCGCGGAGGGCGTACAATTCAACTGGGCGCGCTACCTGTGCAGTGAGTTCCTCGTGAACTACAGGGAGGCATAGGACCAGAGCAATACGTTTCACTACTCATGGCTCTTACTTTCGTTTGTGCTGGTCATGTGGGAGTTTCTAGAGGACAACCAATTTCCTCCGATCGTGCTAGATTTGCCAAAAGCAGCAAAGTTTGCTTCACTATGGGCCACAAAGGACGCTGAGCGAGTCCAGGAGAGCAAGGTGTTTTGGGTATTGATGGTGATGAGCATTAATATGGCCATCAACCGAAAGCCATGATTGTCACCAACTGTCTTCGAGCAGCTGTCTTGGTACGTGGAGTTCAAAGCAAACTTCCACTGTATCTCCATCCAAGCACGAAAGGACCCAAAACATAAGTGGTATGATTTACCATACCTCGTGATGGATGATGCCATTGCAACGATCCTCGATCGGTGGCCAACAGACTGGCACACAACATCGGATTTGTCCGCTGGGACTAGTAAGTCCACAGAAAAGTAGAAAAAAGAGGTGACCCGATTGAATGTTCAACAGTTGGTTGAAAAGCGAAAGAAGGAGACTGAGGAGAAGTCACGTGCAAAAGCGGAGTGCGCTGCCAAGGAACAAGCAGAACAGGAAGACATCGGCTCTGATAGCAGCTAGAAATCCCCTTCAGCACAGATGGAGGATGACGAGCAATCAGAACAGGGTGGTGGAGATCTGGAAAGCACTCCCTTCCGGGTGAAGCGGAATAGGGAGCAAGAGAAGGAAGGGTCGCACAAGAAGACCAAGGCCACTAAGTCATCGTTAGACCCGATCACCTTGACAAAGGGTGACTTGGATGACATTGGGGACAAGGTAAGGGATACGACCATAGAACTGCTGCCACAATTTCAGCAGCAGCACAAGCAGGCACTCAGTGCCATACAGACGGGTCTACACGAGTTGCAGATCTAAACAACCAAACTACAGGCAAGAGCAGGGCAGAGCAGCATAGCATCAACCAATTTAGCATCGGGGACAACGATAGCGATAGAGTTGGTCCGATCCTTGGATATCCAGGTAGTCACGCTGTCAGATGGAGCTCTGAGCACGGAGGCAGAAGCTGACAAGGCTACTGTCAGCGTGCTGAGGAATGTTGGCCTCAACTTGGCTGTGCTCCCCAGTGAATTCTTTCACACCTTACAAGTAGGTGTGATTGAAGAGATTAAGGCTCGAGAGAAGCGCATGCTACGCATCATCAGTGAGCAGAAAATCAACAACAAACAGATATCCATTGAGAAGACAACCTTGTTGGAAGCCTGGAAGAAGGTTTAGGAGAAGATTGAGCACACCATTGTAGTAGTAGTCGAAGCATGTAGAACCATTCCAGAACTACATATCCTAGAAGAAGCACCGATGAAAGTTAAGATTCAGAATTTGGCTGCAAGTGTGCGCGACACAAAGACCGAGATGGCCAAGGTTCAGTTTGAGCTAAACTTGAAAATTACGGAGCTTGAAGTGAAGACACAACCTTCAACTCCACCAGAGGTCAAAGAACAACGTGAAGTTGCTATGAGGGATGGAGTCGCTGCAGTAGATGCTGCGGTGGCAGAATGCACTGTGCTCTTCGAGCAGTCTATGGAGATAATCATGAGTCTGTAGGAAGATCCTAACTTGCAGAGGTTGAACATAGAGGCCCAGGAACTGTAGCATTAGTACGATGAAGCAAAGGTGGCAACACGCACCATCGCTGTCACGCAGAGATTGGCAAAGCTACAGGAGGAAAAGAAACTGCAAGAACGGGTGGAAGCAGGACAACAGAAAGAGGCAGTCCTCAAGGCCAAATTGAGGCCTTGGCTGGATGAGGCCTATGTGATCTCTGCCACCATTGGGGAGAAGTTGGACATCCTGCAAAGATCACAGCAGAAGATCTGGGAAGATAGTGCAGGACCGGCAACCGAGTAGTTGGTGGAGTAGGTCAAGTAGGCAGCTACGCAGTGCACAAATGAAGTTGTAGTAGCGCAAGTGGAGCTAGGAGGTCTTCGTAGTAAGATCTCTGCACCAACAAAGTGACTTGAGGGTGAGTCACATATTCGTGTTGGGGGATTGTTGGGACAGGGTTCCCTAAGGTCATTTTTGGGTCAAAAACCCAAGTTTTGGGGCTGAAAACCCAAGTTTCTGTATATAAAGTGTAAAGTCTCCGAAAGTTGTGTTTCCAGAGAACATAGATGTAAAGTGTAATAAAGGTTTTTCACCCTTCATTTATGTAAATTGTGTCGGCTTTAGAAGACCTACCCATGGTCCGCAGACCATGGGATTGTATAAAAAGGGAAGTCTTAGAAGAGTCTAAGGTAGAATTTTTAGCGAAGAATGAATGTAATGGGTTAGTAGAAGTGACGAGAAAAGAGTCTTAGAGTAGAAGAGAGGCTCTACAGCTGTGTGCGCAGAGGCCTAGAGTAGAGTCCGCAACTGAGTGCGCGGACCCCTGCAGCTGAGTGCGCAAGGTAGTTTTGAGTCTGTGAGAAAATCTGAAGTATCAATAAAGAGACTATTATGGAAATATCTGTGTTTTGTCCATTTACTTATGTTATGAATGAATGAATTTATGTTACGATGAATATTTGGTTTATGATCTAATACTGTATTGATGCACGATTCTGCCTAATTTACATTGTTATATGAACACAAATAATAATATCTGTTTATGCAAAGAATATCTTAATGCATGCTAAAGATATCAAACACTTAAGCCAATCTGGGTAATAACAGACTTAAGAGTGACTACAGAGGCACGTAAGTGGTTGATACGTCTATTTAGGGTCCGTGAAAGACAGTTGTAGACCTTCCTGAAGGTCTAGAGGCTCGTAAGAGGAAATTATGTCGATAAGCCTCAAGGGCTTATCGATCTACGTGAAGGCAGAGTTAGGGCATAAAACTACATCATAACCATCTCTGGGTGCGGAAACTTGGTTTCAACATCCCCCCATATTGCTTCAGGTGAGACTTTAGTCTGTGCTCTGCAGATCGATGCCGAAAGGGCCAGTAGTGTAGGGATTTGTTTGGAAAACTTAACTCTGAACCTGGGTCATTGCCCACCAAGCCAAAAAATGGTTCCGTTGTTGGGACCGGGATGTTACATTCTGTTGGAATGAAGAACGTCAGCAGAGCTTGGATGTGTTAAAAGAAAATATGGTCACTGCGTCGATCTAGTCTTCCCGTATTTGAAGAAGGAATTTCGTGTGCATGTGGATGCGTCATGTATTACGCTTTGAGCAGTACTAACAAAGGCCGGTGAGGGAGACTTGGATCACCCTATCGCATTTGCAAGCAGGAAGTTATCTAAGGCTGAGAAGAATTATTCGACGACAGAGCGCAAATGTTTGGCTATGGTGTACACGCTCCAAAATTTCAGACACTACTTGCTAGGAGGACATTAAGATGTATACAGGCCATTATGCATTAAAGTACCTGGTAAAAAAGCTTGTGTTGGGGGGGAATATGCAGATGGTTGCTATTGTTTCAGGAATATGATTTTGAAGTCATTGTGAAGCCAGGGCGACTAAATGCAGGACCAGATCATCTGTCGCGCATTGAAACAAGTGAGGAGCTTACTAATTTGGAGGAAGGACTGCCTGGCGTGTAGCTCTTTGCGATGCGCGTAGCAAATAATCATTTTATAGACATCATACACTTTCTGACTACAGGAACAGATCCAGAAGGCTAGACTAGTCAACAGAAGAAGGAATTGGTGGTGTGCACAATAGATTTTTTTTGTTATTGGAGATCACTTGTATAAGATGGGAGTGGATGAGATATTGTGATGTTATGTGCTTGAGTTTGAACGAAGCAACATCCTAGCCAAAGCCCATGGAGGGGTTGCAGGAGGCCATTATGTAGGAAAAGCAAAAACGCAGAAGATTTTACGCGTTGGGTTGTGGTGGCTGACACTGCATAAGGATTCCAAAGCTTATTGTAGGGCATGTGATGCATGTCAGAGGATAGGCAGGCCATCGCTGAGGGATGAGCTGCCTCTGAATATGCAAGTGTCATTTCATCCATTTGAAAAATGGGCAATTGATTTTGTAGGACAGATTCAACTTATAGGAAAGAATATGGGTGTGCGGTATATCATCACCGCGACTGAGTATTTGACCATATGGGTAGAGACGCAACCTGTAAAGGTTATACAGGGGCAACAACAACGAAGTTCCTATTTGAGTATGTGCTGAACAGGTTCAATTGCCCGAAGATTTTGATGAGCGATCGCGGTACGTATTTCCTTAATGAAACGATCAACGCGTTGATGGAGGAATTCCAAGTTTATCATTAGAAGAGCACGCCGTATCACCCTCAGGCTAATGGGATGGTGGAAGTGTTTAATAAGATATTTGATCTGAAAATTAAGATCTTATATTACTTTTAAGGTATTATAGACTCATGTGCATGGATCTGCCTATATTACTTAGTGCAAATAACATAGACAAGGAAGCAGTTAAAGAAACATAATAGACAAAAACACATAACACAACAAGTTTAATCTAGAGTTCACCCAAAACTCTTGGGTTACGTCTCCTGGTCTAGTCTTTAGTGGTGACCTCTCTATTATGTATTCAAGAGCAGAGTTTTATAGAAGTGAGCTCAAATTGAGTCTCAACACAACAAGAACAATAATAGGGCTTTGCTTGAATCCCTCAAGTCTTATTGAGTACACAGACTCTCCCTCTCACTTTCTGTCTCTGTCTTCTCTCTGTCTTAACATTGCTTGTCCCTGTCTTCTGTCAGTCTGTGGCTTTAAAGCCAATCAGCACTGTCTATTCATTTCCCCTTCTCGGGCTCTTTAGCTCCTAGCCTCTGTCCACTCGAATCCCCTTCTGAGTGTTAGCAACCATGGCATAACGTCTTCAGGGAAGGTGGCCACCTGTTCTGCAACGGAAGGGACAATCGGCCCTTTGAAATCCCCAAAAAATAGCATTCTCTATTTACACAGAGAAATATACTAAAAACACAGGAAAATTTGCCAAACTGTTGTTTATCGGACTTCAAATATCCTTAAATTTGCTCTATACTCCTATCGGGTCCGCCTGTAATCACTATCGCATCTCCACCGTTGATCTAAGTGATCTTGATCCAACGGTTGAGATCTATTTCGGGTGGCTTATGCATACGGGGGTTAACTACCCGAAAAGGGTGGTTTTCCCTCTCTGACTCCTAGCCATGTGGCAGCTAGTGTATGGGCTAGGGTGGAGCCCGACCCAAACCTCTTACCGCCTACGGCCCGCTCGAAATCCCACTCTTTTCGTGGTTTCCCTTTGTATTTGAAAAATACATTAAAAATTGAAAATCTCGCAAAATGGCTTTATGGCTGACTTGAAATATTATACATGTGCATTCATAAACCCTTTCGGGTCTGGTTTCATTGCATCGGGAACATTTCCTTTGCAATTAATTTATTTGGTGGAAATGTGAAATACAAAGGAAAATGCCATTTTCCGGATTTCAAAATATATAAAATATTGCCTATAACCCTATCAGGTCCGGCTGTCGCAAGCCATATTTGTATCAGCCCTGCTCCTTTGTGTAGCTCCGATGTGATATTGCGGTGCGATTGATTGCAATCACATATCACATAGAACTCCGGGCTGTTTGCAAGCGCTCCTCTGTAATTGCTGATTGCGATATCGCGAGTTAACCTGGGTCATCGATTTCCGCGCATGATCGACGGTCCTCGTTGAACCGCGCTGATCGCAATTGCAATTGGCATATGATAGGCTTCGATATCCTTCGCCTGCCACCGCCGATTGTGATATGCCAATTGGATCTGGACCGTTGATCGACCAGATTCGACGACTCCTGTGCGTCATTCCTTTGACCTCTGATAGGCCTTATTTCACTATTTTCTTCATGTTTTTGCCCCCTAATAGTGTAATCCGCCTTTTTAAATGGTTCTTCTTTTGTGATAGTTTTGATATTTAGAAGACTTAGAGGGTGTTTTGGATCCATTTGGATCACGTCTTCCCAATGAAAAAGCTTTTGGACCACCAAAGGTTGGTTTTTTAAGCATCAATCAAGTGAGGATACAACTTCCTCACTTGTCCAATCTCTATCCATCTTGCACTGCTTGGTTTTGAACCTTTGAGTTCGATTCTGAGGTACTCAACATCCCCTCTACGCGTAGTTCTCACCTTCCTGTCTAGAACTATGTCTTCCTACAACTCATTGAGATATTCAAGAAATAGATCATCAATAGAAGGCAACTGACTTTGCTCTTCGGGATCTTCAATCAATGAAGTTTCATATAGTCTCAAGTTCTCTACATTAATGATTGAATCAATATGCATATAAGCTGGCAAATCAGGCAAAAAGCGTTTTCACCAATTTTCTCAAGTATCTTGAAAGGCCCATACCTTATTGGCTTCAGCTTCTTACCTTCACCTTGCATTCTGTCTTTGCTAATGTACAACTAGACTTGATCACCAACTTGGAAGCTATGCTCAATTCGATGCTTATCATGCCTTGCCTTGTACTTGGCCTGGCTTCTTTCCAGCTGTTCCTGCACTGCCTCGTGAATTTTTTGGATGTGTTCAATGAACTTGGTTGCGTTGTCCACATCACTATGTCCATCAACTGCTATGTCTTTACTAAAGACAAAATCCAAGGGAGACCTTGGTGTAAAACCAAAACAAGTCTCAAAAGGAGATCTCTGTGTAGAAGAGTGTTTAGCACGGTTGTAAGCATGTTGCACGTAACATAAATGTTCATCCCAAAGCTGAAGATGCTTGCTGCAATAGCCTTTGAGCAACTGGATTACTGTCTTGCTGACCACCTTTGTTTGGCCATCTGTTTGTGGATGAAAGGATGTGCTCTTCTTCACTCTGGTGCCCATCAACTCCCATAGACTTGACCAAAACTTCCCAACAAATCAGAAATCTCGATCAGATACAATAGAAGTGGGTAACCCAAAATGAAACCATACCTACTGAAAGAACAACTTTGTTGTTTGTTCAACTGTAATCTGCTTGTTACAAGGTATTAAAATACACATTTTGCTGAACCTGTCCACAATAACATATAAATAATCATGACCTTTTCTAGATTTTGGCAATCCCCCAACAAAGTCCATGGAAACACTTCCCCAAGGACGAGAAGGAATTGGGAGTGGAGTGTACAAGCCTAATTTTCTATTACTGGGCTTGCTTGTAACACACATGGTACACCCTTTAATATATCTAGAAACTATTTAATGCATTCTTGGCCAATAACAGAACCTTTGCAACTGTGCAACTGTTTTACTTACACCAAAATGACCTGATATTAGAGAAGTGTGTGCTTCTCAAATTATGTGAACTCTTTCTGTTTGAGGAATGCATAACTTTCCCAAATGATATAAGAGTTGGTCCTTAACACAATAATCTAATTCTTCTACTTGTTTTCCTTGACTTAAAGTTGCATATACATCTTTAAAATCTACATCTTGAGCATATTGTTCAATGTAGCTTTCATGCAATACTGAGTTATGCTTAAGTATAGTAGATGCATTTATCATTGATCTTGATAACATATCTGCAACCTTATTGTGTATGCCCTTCTTATATATGATGGCAAGATGAAACTGTTGTAGAAAACCCATCCACCCTCAATGTCTTGATTGCTGCAATTTAGTTTGTGAGTGCAATATTGAAGTGGTTGATGATCTGTATGTATAATTGTTTCTTTGCCCAATAGGTAATGTTTCCACTTTTTCACACTCTGCACTAATGCATACAATTCTTTATCATATGTTGGATAATGAACTATTGTAGAAGTAAATGTCTCAGAATGATAACATATGGGTTTATCGTGTTGCATCAACACTGCTCCCATGACATAGTCACTGGCATCTGTTTCAATCTCAAATGGTCTTTGAAGCTCTGGCAATGTTAGTACTGGTCCTGTACTAATTTTTTCTTTCAAGGTGTCGAAGGCTTTCTGTTGTTTGCCTCCCCATTGAAACACCTTATTAAATCTTGTTAAAGCATGTAAGGGAGCTGCAATCAAGGAAAAGTTAGCAATAAACTTTCTCCAATATTGTGCTACTCCTAGGAGACTCCTAACTTCTGTAGCAGATTTGGGTTTAGGCTAGTTCATAATGACTTCAACCTTAGAGGGATCTATCTTCAATTCACCACCCCCTACAACATGACCCAAATAATTTAAAGATGTTTTGCCAAATTCACATTTTGATAACTTCACATAGAGATTTTCTTTTTTGAAAACATCTAGAGTCTGCTTTACATGCTTCAAATGTTCTTCCCATGTTTTATTGAAAACAAGAATGTCATCTAAATATACAATTACAAAATCATCAATAAAAGGTTGGAGTACATCATTCATAACTCTCATGAAAGTTGTAGGAGCATTAGTTAAGCCAAAAGGCATAACCAACCATCCATACAACCCTTGCTTTGTTTTGAAAGCAGTCTTCCATGCATCTTGTTCTGCAACTCTAACCTGATGATAGCCACTACACAAGTCCAAATTGGAAAAGGAAACAACTTCTTTCAGCTAATTTAATAGATCATCAGTGCGAGGAAGAGGATAACGATTCTTGATCGTTATTTTATTCAGTGCTCTGTAATCAATGCACATCCTCCACATACCATCTTTCTTTCTCACCAACACGATTGGAGATCCACATGGTGATGTGCTTGGTCTTATGAACCCTGTATCGAGCAGCTCTTGTACCTGCTTCTTGATCTCTGCATTCTCTAAAGTGGATAACTTGTACGTTCCAATTTTAGGCAATGGAGCATCTTGTTGCAAATGAATATCATGTACAATTTCCCTTTTGGGTGGCAGACCTTTAGGTTCTTGAAATAGGATAGCATATTCTGAAACAACTTTTTCTAAATCAGCGTTCTGTTTAGCATCACGACCTTCAAATACATTGGTTTTATGAGGGTTCTTTCCCTTTACAACCATTAGTAAAAATTGCTTGCATGAGTTTACAATTCTTTTCATCTGCATTGAGTTTATGAGAGTGTAGTTATTTTTTAGCTGATGAGCTCTTACAATGTATTCTATTCCATCTTTTGTGAGTTGATACTTATTTTCAGCTCTATAGAAAATGGCTTTTCTATCATACAAGTAATGACTTCCTAAAACAATACCACATATATCCAAGGGAACTATATCTAACTCAACCTCATCTACAAAATTTGACCCAGTAGCAAACCTAAGTTTACATTGTCTAGTCACTTGTAGCTTTGCTTTATCACATACCCAACCTAATGGATATGGCTTCTCGTGAGGTGTTGTTAGTAAGCCTAACTTCTTTACAATTGTTTCAGAAATCAAGTTTACTTGTGAACCACTATCAAATAAAGTATCAATATTTTGTGCTTGGAAATAACTCTAATATGAAAAAGCTCATGTCTTTTCCTCTCATTTTCTTCATTATCAATAGATTGTGCAGAATTACTATTAGATGCTTTAGAATTTTTACCTTTTATACCTGTGGCTGTGATTGTTTTTTCATCACCTGAGTCTGACCCCAAGTCTTTTTGAATAATAGCATCAGTCTTCTTCTTCTTACCACCAAACTTTTTGGGTTTCAGGTCGGATGCAAAGACCAACAGTGTTCATCATCATGTCCATCCTTCTTGCAGTGAGTGCATGAAGGTTTTTCTTTCTGTACAACATTTTCCTTCCTCTCTTTCCATTTCTGCTTCTTCTTTTCCTTGTTCTTGCTTGCAGTGGGTTTTGATGATCCCCCAATCTCTGGGTTCACATTCTTGCCTCTAGCCTCTAGATGTGTAGTCTGAACTGATACCTCATCTATGCTAGTAGGGTTAAACATGAGAATGGTGTGCCTCAAATATCTATGCAGACCAACTATATACTTTAACAAAGTTTCAAGTGAAGCCCTTCTGTAGGGTACAATGGGTGAGAGTAGACAAAGGTCAGAGGCAGTTTGCTAGGTGGGAACCCAGGGAATCTTCTAGAAACTGCTCGTATGACACTTGCCTCTCTGAATTCGCCCAGGGATGAGTAAGAGATCATGAAATCTCCAAGTGGAACCAAGAATTATCAAGGAAATGACACTAATCAAAATCCCAGAAGCTAACTCACCCACCTACAAATATCTATATATGGATCCCTCATCTTAGAGATCCAGGAGGCTGGAATTTTGTATTTTGTAAGGAAGTGTTGTTTGTTTCTCTGTGCAACATTGTATTGTTGGGTGATCTAGCTTTCCATGAGGTGAAGAGGGTTTTCATGCTGCGAGGATGGCACTGGGTCAGACCAATGGGTTGTAATCCTCTCTTCTACTATTTCTATCAATAAAGCTATTTAAGCTTTCCTCCATATTCTTGTATATCTCTGAATCTTGTATTGATATATGCATTTGTATGGTTAATATACATCTGATCCTATATTGTTTATGGTTATAGATCTCTATGATTTGATGGTATTATGCTGCTTTGACTCTATAGGTGTTCTTTGAAGCGGGACAAGTAAGGAAGGAGTAGAGAAGCTCTGTCAAAGGAGGGAGGAAACAAGCAAGGATCCAAGCAAAACACTGAGGTTGGTACTCTCTACATCTCTCTTATCTATCTCTCATAAAGGAAAACACAAATAACTTTTGTTTGTTTGTTTCTAAGATAGCTACATGTCTTAGGGGGACTAGCAGCTCTGAATGGACACTAGTTTTCCCGATAACAAAAACGTATTCTCATCATCCTCCTATATTCGCGTCAATCACCAAAATTATCCTTGTGCGTACCCAAAATCTTGCCAGCGTAGCGCCCAATCCAAGTCCTAGAAGCGATGCTTCTCTGGTACTTCTCTTTTCAATGCATCCAAAAAGCGATCAACGTCAATTAGCCCATCATAGTGAGGCAGGTTCCTTATCTCTGATGATACGCAGCATAATGACTTGGTCATCATATTACAATGCAACGTAGATACTTCATGTAGCTGGTGTGCTCTAATTCTTCATCCAAATCTGATGTGCAGGAGCTCTCGCAGTCCCATGCAATACGTCTGTTTGCTGTCGGATTTACCTAATCCTGGTCTCGCGTCGTTATCTTGTAAATCTGGTCCAAATCGTCATCACTTTCATAATCATGGACCTATTTTGTATAGCGTGGTCCTTCTGCAAGATCCATTGGCACCACTACGTGGAGCGATTTCTTTTCAAATATCATATTTTGCTTCTTTAGGTTGATTACCCCATTCATGTTAGTGGCCCAATCGATCCTAAGGAGCGTAGGGTAGGGATTGCTATCATCCACAATATCTATTACTTCAAAATTTGTTATCGCGCTCATGCCCTCGATGTCAATGGTTACCCCCTGCAGCCTACCCATTGGGATGATTTTTTGTTGATTTGCCATCCTTAAGTGGATCAGAGACCACTAGAGCGCAGGTCTCCCCATTCTTTCCCATGTTTGTTTTGGCAAAACATTCGCGTTGGACTCTAGATCCAAGATAACTTGGTCCTTTTTGTATTCCCCTATTTGTGCGGTGAGTCTCATCTTACGTCCAGTCCTTTCCTTATGCTTTCCAAGCTTTTTGACTATGCGCGGTTCGCTAGTAGCGCTGTCCTTGCCAGCACACCAATTGATTAGTTCCTGCCGTCCCTTCACAACCTTACTATCATGGAGTAGTTTCATGCAGGTCTCTAAGAATGTGGTAATCATGGATGGGTCCATGTCTTCAACTAGTTTCTCCGGACTCCCTAAGGTAGAGGCCTCAGTGTTGGGCGCGGGATCCCCCAAGGTAAGTTTTGGGACTTAAAGCTCAAATTTTGACCAAATTCGATGTAAAGACTCCACGGTTTGTGGGCGTGGAGTATGAAGATTGTAAATGAGTCATAGGGTTTTCCATCCTCATTTTTGTAATTTAATGTCATCTTTAGAGATCTACCCATGGTTCGCAGACCATGGGATTGTATAAATAGAGCGAGGCTCTAAGTTGTAAAAGAAAATAACCACGAAAGTCTATAAGATCTAATGATGATGAATTGAGTCTTAGTTGAAGCGTCAAGTCGTGTCTTTGGGTCGTAGGGTAGGAGAAGGCTCTGCAGCTAAGTGTGCAGAGGCCTAGTAGTCCACAGCTGAGTGCGCGGACCCCTACAGCTGAGTGCACAGGGCAGGTTGAGTCTGTAACCAATTGAAGCATTAATAAAGATAAGTTTTACATCATTTCTGTGTATCTTTTTCCTGTTTTGCGCATTGAATGTGTTAGATATAAATTTCATTTCTATTGTCTATATGATGTGCAAACTTATATGAATGTGTTGATAAAGCAAATATAAGATAAAGTATCTGTTTACGCATAGATAACTAGCTGTTATAAGAAGATAAGTAAGATCCGTAGTGTAACTTGGGGAAATAGTGCAGATCGCTGCTTTAGCAGCGTGAAAGCACCTTAGCCCCTGGTTAGGGCTGTGCGAAGGCAATTATAATAGATTGCGAATGCCTCGAGGGTTAGGAAAGTGCACGAAGTGACATGCATGAAGGTATTTACAATTGGACTAAACCGACCCCTCAAACATCTTAACGGTGTAGAAACTTGGTTCCAACATCCCCCCATTCTGCTTCAGGTGAGACCTCAGTCCGCACTCTGCGGGCTGTTGCCGAAAGGGCCAGTAGTACAATGATCCAAAATGGATCTTGGATAGACTTCTAAGTCTAAAATGTTCCTCACATAGGAAAATGAAGTCAAGGGCTACTCCTGGAAATACTCCCATTGCGTAGATCTTTTCATGCTGAATCTACTACAATTTGAATGAGCTAAAACGAACTTTGGATGATGAAGTTATTGCAAAAGGAAGATTGCCTTTGTCCTTTGAAAAAGGAGGAATTTCTTCTAAAAATGTCATAAAAGACCTTATATGGGAAATTGCATCGCAAACGGTTCAAAGGGCAGACTTAAAGCTAAGGTGGACGGACCCCCGATTAGCAATCTCCGATATATCGGATCGGAGGTAGGCCTATATGTGACATTGGGACCCATGCAGAGCCGATTGTGATTGCGATTGACCGATCGGCGATCGATACAATCAAAGGGAAGACCCCCGGACTGTTGGGACAATGATATTGTGATAGCAATATGCGATATCAATCGTCTAATCAAGGATCACATCAACGGTCTAGATTTAATCGGTGATCGGGGATCGACGATCCCCGATGCCAAGGCCAATGCGATTGTGATAGCGATATGCTGATAAGGGCCGGAACCAATGGGTTTATAGACCCGATTTCATAAGTTTTGAAATCCACGAATTTGGGATTTCTGTGTATTCCTGTGTAGTTGGGTTTTGGCCATGCGATGATGCTATTGCGATATGCCGATGCAAGGCGGACCTAATAGGGATTATGAGCGCGATTTCATAGATTTTGAAGTCAGGATTTTGTGCCCAGTAGTGTATTTCCGTGTATATTCTCTGTGTATTGGAAATATGTTTTTTCGCAGATTTTGTCCTGGAAAGAGGCCAGCTGTATATTTCGTTTATAACTGTCCCATTCTCCTTGCCGCACTGTAAGCGGGCATTTGTAACAATGATGCAGGAATGAGTTACACATAAAGAGCCACAGAGCCAAATGGCTAGACGGAGTGCCACAGAGCCAGAGAGCCAGAGGGCCAGACGCAGAGCCATAGAGCCGGTGAGCCAGAGGGCCAGTGGAAGAGCTGAAGGGCCGCAAGGGAATGATTCATCATGATGAGTGACAGAGGAATGGCTAGGGGAGCCATAGAGTCGGAGGATTCCTCACAAAAACATAGAGAGAACGATTAACAGGGGGTGCTTGACAGAGAGCTCAAGATATGCGCGCAAATATTAAGACAATGCGGAGACTGTGAGAGTGCAGAGACTTTTGGAGTCACTTGGAGGTCGAGTGAACCAGAGAGTTCAATTGACAGTAGCGAAAAGTTACTGAAGGTCACTGGAAGGTTGCTGAGAGTCGCTTGAAGGTCAAGCGAACTATAGAGGCACGCAGAGGCCGAGAGAAGCTTGTAAGAGCCAAGAGCGAGAGCTAGAGTCAAAGCTGAGGAGCTAGAGCCAGAGCCGAGAGAACAACAAAGAGATCAAATGATCCAGCTATTGCTAGTGTCCAAAGTGTGCTAAAGATAGAAGAAGGCATTCCAGAGACAGTGAGAGAATTTTGAGGGAGTTGGTGCAAGCTAGAGCAAGCTAGCTTAGAGCGCTGATTGAAGGAGTCTAGTCCAGAGAAGCCTAGATCTGTCTGCAGAGTATGGAAAACTAGAGGGATAAGGTGGTATTCTAAGCCCTTTATTTCTGTGTAAACCAATGGAGTTGAGCGTGGAGCTTGTAAAATAACTTATGCTATAATCCTAGAGAACCTAGTTGAATTTACTAGAGTTCAAGGAGACATAGCCCAAGAGTTTTGGGTGAACTCCATATTAATATTGTTGTTATGTGTGTTTGTTTCTTTGCTACATTATTTACTATCACATGTATTTAAATATCAGCATAAGTAATAGAACTTAAAGCACTTAACAATTAAAAAAAAAACATAAGCATACACCTATTTTCAAGCATTATTAATTCCGCAATTGGTTAATCATAAGATCTTGGGAATATTTAAGCTTTGGAAGTGGGAGAGGTTCTTGTAAGCTGACAAGAAGCCTTTAGTGCCCCATTTTCAGATCATACAAGGATTTGTTTGCCTAAATAACTCTAAACCTAGGTCAGGCCCCCTCAAGCCAACAAATGGTTTCGTTGCCAGGACTAGAATCTGCAAAGAGATGCGTGATGTCGTATCATTAGAATCCAACTAAGAGGGAAATTGAAGGTTGGTTGGATAGGAGGATTCACAAGTTCATGGTGCAGGAGAACAGGAATCCGTGACTATCAAAGGAAGAGTGGTTAGACTGCTACCTGTACATAGAGATCCACTAATTTTTCTTTGCATCTTTCCCTACTGACTTGTACGAGTGGATCGCGAATCTAGCCGATAGCCAAGGAAGGTGGAAGCTCGACAATCCTATTGTGTGGACCCCAGAGTTGGTAAGCAGATTGGAAGCATCGAAGGATAAGGTCGCGTGTGCTGTTGATCACTGGCTCGATCGGATTATAGGAGGATTCATTACTGAGTTCGTGGTGGATACTTCGGTTAGATATAGTGAGGCAGAGCGACGCTTTCTCAAAGGACCGCGAGGTAAGTATGTAAAGTCTCTGAATACTTGGATTAAAATGTTATTTTGTGAAAAGAGGGTTATGTAATTACCTTGAAGTCCGAAGCTACGTGAAGTGGAAAAACCTACAGAAATGAAGGAAGTAAGGGACCAGAGAATGGTCCTTTGATTTCACCTCCGCGAAGGGACGAGGAAGATCTCGCGAAGGTCTCGCCGCGAAGTGCAACCAATTTGATAAGGCAGAGGATTCTGCACATACGACCCCCATCCACACCACCACCAGCTTCACCGCCTTCACCTCCATCTTCACCCATACCACCTCCGCCACCACCACGAGTCAATATGGAAAGCACGATAAAGTTGCTTGTGTTCAAGGGAGTAGGAAATGAAGATCCGGACTAGTTTTGGTTTGTGATAAGAGCCGTATGGGAAGCACAGGGAGTTACATATGACAATATAAAGAAAGAGACATTGTTCAGTGCTCTACAGGATTGCGTCCTGACCTGGTATATTAAGCATTCTAATGACAATCGAATGCGGGGATCACGGATATCCAAATTTTGCTGAATAAAGAATATAGCAAGCTGAAGTCAGAGGTGTAGTTGATCATTGGATTCAAAGAGATCAGAATGCTACCATGCGAGACTCCTTGGGAGCTAGTTCAGAGGCTAAATTGCACCATTCACGAAGCTAATATGACTTTGACGGATGGACAACATCGCGAATGGTTTGTAGCATTGCTAATGCCACATTTGAGGAATGCGCTGTCGCAACAGAGGTTAATGACTCAGGCAGAGGCCTTGGAGATCACGATGATGTTGCATGAGACATTGATACAAGATCCTAACTTGGGAGTTTAACAGATCCACGTGCAGTTTAAAAACTTATGTCTTGAGATGGAAAGTCTGAAATAGGACAGGTGGATCTCCAGACACTAGTGGCATGGAAAAATCTCAAAATTCAAAGTGGTGGAAAGATGATGAACTTGACATCAGGTTGAAGTGCTCGTTGCCCTGTTTCCAACGGTGTGAACGACACTCTAATCTGAGTTTGGATGAAGGAGATAGAAGCAGTCAAAGTTGGGTTGACTTTTTCATGACTGCGCAGGATTACTGAAAACACAATTTGGAATTTTCCCGGAAAATGGAATCTGGCCAACTCTGGCCAGATTCTGAGAAAAATTGTTGCCTCGTTAAAATGACTCCTTTTGTCCAAAAACCAAATTTCCATAAATGCACACTTTGTTTTATTTTAACAAAAATATATATAAAAAAAGTGGGTGGCGGGCCACCAACCTGCCACCCCAACTCTCCTCTGCATACAACAGAATTAATATATATATAGTGGAGGCGTAGGCCATGACCTCGGCCCTCCCACAGAACCAACAATAAACATGGGGTGGGTGGCCATGACCCTGCCACCCCACAACCCACACCTCGGCACCATTATGCAATATATGTAATGGGTGGTGGGCAGGCCCTTGGGGCACAAACCCAACGACGCCCAAAAAAAAGGATGCACCATCATTCAATGAAGACTGGTGGAGGTAGGTGTTACACTGAAATTTGTCACCATGACTATCTGCAGTTAATATGGCTCCATCAATAGTCATATTATCCTCC
>APFE031086795.1:0-14190 GCA_000404065.3 Pinus taeda
AACATAAAGAAGAATTGATCAAGAGTTTCCCCACATTGGGGTTTGTCCTTGGCTAGTGCCACATCTTGTGTCCTCTTGTCTTCTACGATTTATGTTTATGTTTTATCTACAGTTTACTTTAATGCTGATGTGATTGCTAATCTGGAAAAGATATTGAGCTAACTGTGAAAATTGAAATAAATTGCTCTAAGCATAGAACATACCTAAAATTAACAAATATGTAGTAACATGCCCCCACCACAACCTTGCTATTGTGTTGAACCTTCGAAATATGCCCAAGGGATGTTCCTGTCGATAATCTCAGCAGAGATATTGCGTGTAGAGTGAGGGCAATCATCCTCTGGTATACTGTTATATATTGATTTGAGATGTGCTATTGCTTGAGGCCATAGTGAAGCGGTACCCGTAAAAATAAGTTTATTTCTTTGCAACCAAATGCACCAACATATCAGGAGATGGAGGTTCCTAATCTTTGTTAGGTGTGCAGCAGACCACCACGATTGCCATGCTTCCAATATATTAGCTCCATGCCAACGATTGGGAAGGTGTAGATTTGCAAGTGCATTATGCCATAGAGAAATGCTAATAGGACATAATAGAAATAAGTGTTCAATAGATTCTGATGCCTGCTTGCATAGTATACACCAGGTTGGTCTGAAATATGATCGCTTCTGTAGATTCAAATCCCCGACCATCCGCTCCAACCAGATTAGCAAGTTCAAATTCAATATCATTAAGGAGGTGATCGTCCCTTACTCTTTTTTCTCTGGCCCAGTGAATTGTTTTGTGCTTGAGGCAGAGAAGTTTTTTAGCAAAACATTCAGTCTGTGATTGACTGTCTAGGAGCAGGAGGACGTGATTTCCAATAATCAGTGACCATTTTGGTATACTCCTCATTCTTGAGCCAGGTCGAGTAAAACTTAAATGGGGCTTTTGGCTTGCGATTTGCGATTCATTATGTTCTATTATATGAACGCTTCACATGTTTTTTTAAGAATGCTCATTTTAATTAAGTGCTCCAATTCATTCTGTTATATTTCCAATAGGTGAAATATGAGAATCCAAATACCATTTTCAAGGATATGGTAGCCATTTTGAAAACTAAATGGAAAGCATTGAACATAGAAGAGAAGAAATCATGTGAAGAGAAACATGAGGATGAAAAGAAAGCACACTGATGGGTAAACTATGGAATTATAAAGACTTTATTCACTATGTTATATATTTTTCTATTAGGTTTCAAAGGCTCGCAAGTTAGAATTTTAAAAGTTGTGGGGCTACAGAAACACGAGACTAAAGATCTGAAGCTTCTTTAAAACTATCAAAAACTCAGGTGAACATTTAAGCTTTTGGAACAATATATGTGCTCTCTAGTTGTCTGAAGACTTTAAAAATACAAATGAATATTGTCATTTGTTGCAATTATTTTTGAAAGTAGAAATGAATTATTGTTGTTTTCCTCAATTTTGTGTGGCAGTAAGCATTTGTGACTCTTATTTTGGTTGCTAAGCTTTGTACATTTGAAATATTTATCCACGATACAAAGGTTTGTGCTAAGCTATCCTACTTGTTTATTTTTATTACACTGATAGGTGTATGCCTATTTTTGTTGCCCTTCTTCGAATGACAATCTGACATCTGTACTAGCGCAGATAACAGTTGGCATAGCAGAGTTTCAGCCCATGTTGGAGGGCATTACTGCTGAGAACAATTCGCCTCTGTTAATGGCCACCTTCTGCGCACAAGCAGGTATAGCTTCATGTCCACTACCGCTTACAATACGTGTGAACGAGCAACTATAATGTCGTGCCCACTACTGCAACAAATCAATGCTCAGAGTTCAGACTTGGCACGATTGATTCCTTCCAGTTCATTATTGATTTTTTTAGTCAAGAATATCGAAATCAACCAAAATTGATCTCTTAAGTTCCAACAATAAGGTGGGAGCAGGGCATTGAGGTAGTGCGTGAACATTCAAAGGATCAAGAGACACACCTTCAGTTGACCCTTAATGGCTTTAGTGGAGGCGTAAGCAGGTCCTTACCCCATTGGTTCCCAACACTTCTCTCTATCCTCCTACTAGAAGTTCGTTTAGTCAAAGAAGGCACGAGGCATTTGCAAACAATATGTTCAGGACTGCCACGAATTTACAGATTTCTAACATAGAAAAAGGTATTAGTTGCAAGGTAAGAGCATCTGTGATGGTCGTTTGGCTTTATTGAAAGCAGAGGAAGCAGGTGAACTAATAATATTATATTTAGTTTTTCAATTTCTCTTTTTATGATGACTTGGGCTTTATTTTAGGGTTCATTTCCCCTATTTTTGATGCTACGTTTTTTGTTATGATATTAATTATAAAGTACAGAGCTTAACCCTAAAGCTTTTTCATGCTTGCACTCAATAGCAACTTGATTTCACATATTTAGATCAAAAAGCTTGACAAATGCCCTCCTATAGGTATCTCAAATGCCCTGCAAGTACATTCATTTGTTATTGGTTTCATACCTGTGTGTGGACAAGTACATCCAAACCCTCGGCCTTGTTATTTCGTGCAGTTACTGATATTACGCTGCTATGTTGAATAACTCATCTTTAGAATAATCCAGTATTTCTATATCAATATGAATGGATCTTCTCATTTGACCAAATCAAATTTTAGTGATGTTTGATTTTGGATTTGAATTGCATATGCCTTAGTGCTTTATTAAACCCACATTTTCAGTGTGGCTTGGGAGGTTTGATAATAGTTTCTCATATAGATTATATATCTTGTTTAACGAGGGCTCTGTTTTCTAGGATTGAAATAAGTTCTGTTTTGACTGAAACCTCGAGGGTTTTGACCTTAACTACACTTCTTGTTATGTATGATATTTTACAGCTAATAGAAGGTTTCAAGCTACAACATGGATAAAGAGCATGGTTGGATCTCTAGATATGCCATGCGAGCCATCTGAGGAGTTTTGTCTTTGCTTGAGAAGTGGGATCATTTTATGTAATCTTATCAACAAGGTTCAACCAGGAGCAATGTCTAAGGTGGGATACCATTTATGCCCATTGGAATGTTCACATATCTGATGAAACCTGTTATTGTCCTGAAATCGAGCCTGCCTTTTTCTACCCTGGTAAGTTTGTTGCAAATCATGTTTCATCACTTCCTTTAGAAGGACAACCTTTATCTGCCTATCAATATATTGAGAGCGTAGGAATTTTCTTGTAGCTGCTAAAGAGATGAAGTTGCCTACTTTTGAAGCTTCTCATTAAGAACAGGTGAGCATGCCAATCACGTTGATATTCATATGGATGTTTGCATTTGAATCTTTGATTTTAACAAGTTTTTGTTCTGCCTTGTGAATCTTATTGTTTCTTTAAGAAAGCTTACAACAGGGTTCTACAACAAAGATTGTTGACTTTTGCATTTGAATCTTTGATTTTAACAAGTTTTTGTTCTGCCTCGTGAATCTTATTGTTTCTTTAGGAAAGCTTACAGCAGGGTTCTACAACAAAGATTGTTGACTATATATTGGCGCTGAAGGCTTATTATGAATGGAGGAAATGGCTCTTGGAAATATGCAGGCCCTTTGAGGTCCCCCATGGTTTTGCAAAACACACGAAATTTCCTTTAACACTCAACTCCTTGTGTGCCTATAAGGGACCTTGAAACTCAGCCAAACCCATCAGTTAGAAACATGGACGAGGGAGAAAAACAACTCTTTGATATCTTTCAAACTAAAGGTTCAATTAATGTGTGGTTATTGAGTTTATTTCATGCTCTGAAGTTCTAGAAACTATTCATGCTTAATTAAAAATTCTTTGCATCCTTAACGACATGCTATGGTTGACAAATGTAATGGGAGCTTTATTAAAGCGGTTTGCTGAAGAAATGACATATGACAAGGAAAATGTTGATCAGAACCTTGTTGAAGCCATACAAACTGCTGCACTGGTATGAAAATATCATACCTATTCTTTTGCACTAATCCTACTCGACTAAGCACAAAACATTCTAAATGCAAAATGTGCTTCAAAGCCCTAGTCTTGTTCAGTCATACATATTAGATATGAAAAATTTCTGTAAGCATATTGAACACTAGGTCCTCAAGAGTTCATGCTTTTAACTCTTTGTTGTTGTGCAGCAGGGCTAGATGCAAGCATTCATGAATCTTATCATTGCAATTTTTGCAGAGAATAGACAAGATAAATTTTCCCTAGTGTTCACTATTTCCTGCGTCACTATCTGATGCAGTGTTGTTGTTAGATCTGGAAATATTACTTAAAAATTACTCAAAAATTGATTTCCATATCCTGAGTTTTAGAGGCAGATGGCAGAGTTGTGTTTTGGGCTGTTGTTACCAAACCAGATCTGCAAGCAGAGTTTTAGATGCAGATGGCAGAGTTGTTCTCTGGGCTGCTGCTTTTATCAAATCAGGTTTGCAAACCCAAATCAGAAATTGAAGCACATCATAGTAGAAGGTCATCATCAATTACAAACTCTGAGGATTCTCAATCTTCATCTGAGGATTCTCATAGTCTCCAAGCCGACAAATCAGAAATTAAGCTTCTGGATCCTGTCTTCACATCCCTCCGTCAGTTCCAGTGGCATCATCATATTCAGGTTTAATGATTCCAGATCAGAAAGTTCTGGATTCTCAGTCTTTACATCCCTCCTTCAATTGGTCCATACAATATGGGATCCCAATTGAATATTGTCTATCATGGACAATGAATTGGATATTGTAAATTGCACCATAAACAACATTGCGCTCATAATTGCAAAGTGTGCTGTGTTTTGCTTTTACAATAAAAAAAATAACAGTCAGCAAGTCAGACTTGGCAGCTCTTCTAACGTGCAGAGCACCCATTAACATTTTGGACTCGAAGATTTATCAGCGGTGCTAGCCCACCTTTGTTCTTGAGCTTCAATCAGCCATCTGCTCAGAAACTTTAAATATACCAATAATTCCATCTACACCCTGCATTATCTACTTCTGTGTCTGCATCACTTAAGGTTAACTTCATTGCAAATTGTTTAACTGTGTAATATCCTAATATTTACAGACATGTTCATTAGATTTTCACAACCCACAATGTGCTTAAGTAGCTTATCATTCCCTATAAATGTCATCATTATATATCTATTAATCCACACATTTGTTAAACACAAATTTAGAACAAAATGGGACAGAATTCGATTTCAAAATTCAAATTTCCATCCATCATGGAGAGATTCATGAATTACATGGAATGGCACGATGGGCGGAGTCGACGACCGCATTAAATAGAAAACGACCTGAGTTCACGGGACGTAGCATTACTGGAAGAGAAATAAACTTTAATAGGTATTAAAATAATATGCATTTGGTAGCATTAAATGTTATACATATTGGAATGTAAATCTTTGAATATACATTAACATTATATGTCTTGCATTTAATGCAATGTTGTATTCATAATTTTCACATGAATATATCAATGTTTCTGCAACAATTTAACCAGACTGCTGCAATGTGCATATTTCTTGTTGACTCATATACAGAGTTCTTTAGGAAAGTTATCTACCCTTTACTGAAGAGGTTTTTGGCATCTGTATTCTTGGGTAAAGCGGATCTCTATCCTATTACATAGCATATTCTGGTTGACTCAAATAGGTAAAGCGGATCTCTATCCTATTTCCTCATTCTGTGTGTTCAGTACTTCCTGCCCCACTATCTGATGTAGTGTTGTTGTCAGATCTGAAAATATTACTTAAAATATGATTTTCATATTCTGAGTTTTAGATGCAGATGGCAGAGTTGTTTTTTTGGGGCTGTTGTTATCAAACCAGATTTGCAAGCAAAGGGTTAGATGCAGATGGCAGAATCGTTTTTTGGGCTGATTATCAGATTTGTAAGCCCAAATTAGAAATTGAAGCACATCACATAGTAGAAGGTCGTCATCAATTACAAACTCTGAGGAACCTCGTAGGAATCAGAAATCGAAGTTTTCCATAGCAGAATGTCATCATCAATCAGAAAATTATGGATTCTGTCTTCACATCCCTCCTTCAGTTCCAGTGGCATCATATTCAGGTTGAATGATTCCAAATCAGAAAGTCTTGAATGTCATCATCAATCTGAAAAATGTCACCATCAATCAGAAAATTATGGATTCTGTCTTCACATCCCTCCATCCCTCAAATTATGGATTCTGTCTTCACATCCCTCCATCCTTCCTTCAGTTCCAGTGGCATCATATTCAGGTTGAATGATTCCAAATTAGAAAGTCCTGGATACTTATAGGCCTCACATCTCCCCTTCAGTTGGTCCATACAATATGGGATCCCAATTGAATATGATCTATCTTGAATATGGGATCCCAATTGAATATTGTCTATCTTGGACAATGAATTGGCATTGCACCCAGAACTACAGAGTGTGTTGCTTTAAAAGAGCAACAGTCAGCGAGTCACGGCTAATATTGTCTTTATTTCTAATGGCAGTCCATATGATATGGGATCCCAACTGAATATTGTTTATCTTGGATAATCAATAGGATATTATTGAGCCCAAAACTGCAAAAACTGCAAAGTGTGCTGGTTTGCTTTTACAATAAAAAGGCAACAAGTCGAATTTATGGTATTGATTATAACTGCAAAGTGTGCTGGTTTGCTTTTACAATAAAAAGGCAACAAGTCGAATTTATGGTATTGCTTTTACAATATAATCAATAGGATATTATTGACCCAAAACTGCAGTGTGCTGATTTGCTTTTACAATAATTATCTTATATTATTGAGCCCAAAGTGTGCTGGTTTGCTTTTACAATAAGAATTTATGGTATTTTAGTGTGCTGGTTTTGCTTTTACAATAAGAATTTATGGTATTTTAGTGTGCTGGTTTTGCTTTTACAATAAGAATTTATGGTATTTTAGTGTGCTGGTTTTGCTTTTACAATAAAAAGGCAACAGTCAGCTAAGTCGAATTGCTTGTATTTGAATTTTTTGTATCTGAACTTTTGGTTTAGAAGTGATATGGACTTTTATACACTTTTAAAATAAGAATTTATGGTATTTTAGTGTGCTGGTTTTCCTTTTACAATAAAAAGGAAACAGTCAGCTAAGTCAAATTGTTTGTATTTGAATTTTTTGTATCTGAACTTTTGGTTTAGAAGTGTTATGGACCTTTATACATATTTCAAGTTGGATATTATAAATATAATTTTTTGTATTTGTACTTTTGCTTAAAAGATGTTATAGATATTTATACATGTTTCGAGGTGGATATTGTAAATATAAATGTACTAAATACCATAAATAATAAGCTTTAATTTTTTAAGAGATTTACATGTATATAATTTATGGTATTTGAATTTTTTTTGGTTAAAAAGTGTTATGGAACTACACACAAATTTTCAAGGTGGGTGGATATGACTTCAATGCAATTTTACACCAATTTGAAAGTGGGTTGGATATGACTTCAATGCATTCCTTAGTTATATTATAAATATAAATGCATTGCACGGAATATCATCATAACTTGTTCTAAATAATAAATGTATTTTTTTTAAGAGATTTATATACAAATTTCAAGGTGGGGTGAATATGACTTCAATGGAATTTTACACCAATTTCAAAGTGGGTTGGATAACTTCAATGTGTTCTTGAGTGTATAAATATAAATGCATTGCACTGAATATCATCATAACTTGTTCTAAATAATAAATGTATCTTCTTTAAGAGAGCTATATATAAATCTCTATATGTATATAATTTAAGGTATTTGAAGTTTTGGCTTAAACTTGTTCTAAATGATAAATGTATCTTCTTTAAGAGATTTATATATATTCTTCAAGTGATCTATACTATGTCTACATAATATTTGAAATTTTGGTTCAAAAGTGTTATGGACTTTTATACATATTTCAAAGGAATGATTGCATTTTTAACAATGTTTTTCTTAAAAATAAAATTGGGTTTATTAAATGCCTATATTTCATCCTTTTTATAAATATTTCAAGGAATGAATTTTATTTCTAACCATGTTTTTCTTAAAAATAAAATTGGGTTTGTATTAAATGCCTATATTTCATGGTTCTGATTTTTTTATTAATATATATTTTTAAAAATTACTATATTAATAATCTTTAAAAAAAATAATAATAACCCTTCTTTCGTAGAGTGGTAAATTAATAATAACTTTTCCTTACTAGAGTGGTTGGTGATTTTTATTTTTATTTTTAGCATTAACCTTTGGAGGTGATTTTTCGGTAAAATTAAATTGTATAAATCTTAAAACAACACTGTATATTACATTTATTTCAAACACTTCATAACATTTCCAATACTTTGAAGAAACAATTAATGCAAACACTCATTAATATGTTGTTGATATTCCATGTTTTTTTTTCCTTTTCTAAGTAATGCTAATTCTATTAATAAAAACAGTAAAAGTACAACGAGGCTCCGGCCTCTACGGTGCTGAATAGAGTTATGTCATGATTAGTCAGTGAAAATTGAAACAGGACTGCCCACCGAGGGGAAACCAATCCGATTGAACCCATTAAAAAAGATGCCTACGCAGGGGTCCCAGTTCAAAACCAACATAAACATCTAAGAAATTTTACCAAAATTAGCCACATAGTTTTAAAAACCATTAAAAAAAGCCTCAAGAATCATCCAAACTTGGCGTCTTGAACAACTGGCTACATGGATCCACTAGGTGTCGCTTGGTGGAGGCTCTTCCACAATGAAACATTTGTAATCATCCCAGTCCTCCGCTGCTGTAGACATGCCACCAGGGATGCCCTCGTTCGCGAGCGTGCCACTCGAACTGCCTTCGACTACATGCTTGCCTCCAGAGTTGTCCTCACCATGCGGAGCGCTGTCATGGCCATCTTTGCAACTGGGCGAAGCAGCCCTATTGTTCGAGTGTTTCCGTCTGATAGCTTGCTTCTCCTTTACTTTCTTCTGCTTGCTATTATCCTCTTTCTCTGGAACTAGATCATGGGTCTGAGCATCCTGCTCATCCTGCTGTTGAATTTCTTCATTGAAAGCCACTGTTACAGTGGCAATGATATCAGGAGAAGTCAAGGTATCGTGAAAGAGGAATTGGGTCGAGTGGTGTGACAGACGAGGGGGGCAGGGGAGTTGGTTGTTTGTCTTGCAGCATTCATTCTTCTAGCACCATAGGCATCGGCTTGATCTCTTCCGCTACGGGTGGCGAGATATTTGCCAGAGAATTGACCTATGGACGGAGGAGACGAAGGGGAGGAAGAAGGGGTCGTCGGCTCAGGAGGTGGCGGCGAAGGGAAGCGAATGTTTCTGCCGCGACTGCTGCTCTCCTGCTGCGCAACTGGTGGCGAAGACGCGGCATGTCTCTCTGGGCAGGTTGGTTGTTAAAGGTGTGGGCCGAGATGACAATAATGTGAGCAATGATTGCTGAGGGTGAGGCAGAGATTATGCTGGAATTGATAGAGCTATTCAGGTGAGGAACAGTGGTATTCTGAGAAGAATTCAGAGCACAGTGAGCAGTTTGGGAGAAATGGAAACCATTCCCCAAATCAACATAGCTGAGAAGCCAGCAACGCCTCCCTGTTTTCGTGCGAGAGCTCGGCTCTGCAGCGTCAGGGGGGCAAAAGCAATTTAGTGGGGAACGGGTGAATGAGTTCAGGCTTGCAGAAGCCATAGCCTTAAGTTTGCTGCGAGCTTCTCGACCTGAGCACCAAATTAATGGCGCTTGCAGGTTGATGGTGGCTCGCCATAAATTGGTATGGATGGGGACGCGAGTGGCCGTGCGGCTTGGTTGTCTGCCATCCTCATGTCTAATTTGCATTAAATTCAGATTAATCACCTGCATTC
The DNA here is from genome assembly GCA_000404065.3 of Pinus taeda. Taxonomy (NCBI): domain Eukaryota; kingdom Viridiplantae; phylum Streptophyta; class Pinopsida; order Pinales; family Pinaceae; genus Pinus; species Pinus taeda. The sequence continues at coordinate 9,833 of APFE031086795.1, forward strand.
GGGGTTGATATTCCATGTTAATGCACAATACTTTTTATTTTGTGGTATAGAAGCAAGACTTGTAATTGTCTTTTCTTGACTGTCCCATTTATGTAAAACTTTTGTAGGGTTTCATAGACTGAGAGTTTCCTCTGTAACTTTTGGAGGGTTTCATAATTTGAGAGTTTCTTCATAACTTCCTCTGTAACTTTTCGCGGGTCTTTTCTTGACTGTCCCATCTATGTAAAACTTTTGGAGGGTTTCATAATCCAAGAGTTTCCTCTGTAACTTTTGGAGGGTTTCATAATTCGAGAGTTTCTTCACAACTTCCTCTGTAACTTTTGGAGGGTTTCATAATTTGAGAGTTTCTTCTGTTATGAAGGGTTAATCATAAACCATTGTTCCATTTATATAAAGGTAGAAATTCTAAGATAACCAATATTAACAACTAGTTCAATATTTCCTTAATAATGGTCTTTCCATCTCGACTATCTTATTTATATAAAACTTTGGGAGATTTTCCTCTATTATGAAGGTCAAAGTTCTAAGATAAACCATATTAACAACTAAGTCTCGACAAGCTTTATCAAAATATGTCCACAAAAAATCGTCTATTCATACCATTGATAAAATTTTCTATGGTTTAACCATTCAAATAACATTACAATAAGAAAATAAGCCACTACTAAACAAACAAACAAACATAATTTTCTCTTCAAACAAAATAAAGTTTTTAAATATCCCATCGAAAATAAAAAAAAGTCCTCGAACACTCTAAATCTTGTTGAGAAGAGCCAACATTAAAACATATATTTATGATTTACCTTTCCATATTTATATTTATTTTTGAAAATTATTCCAATAATTGTAGAATTATCCATTAATATATCTCCATTTATACATCGAAAACCTCCAAATTAAAGAATTGCTCATTATGTTTTTTGATAAAATAACTTTATAATCTTATTATCATTATTTGAAGGACATGTTTCATTCGGCTCAATCTCGGTGGACATTATTAGGAGGAGCAACCGGTCATGAGACGGTACATTTGCTGGGATCATTCAACTCCGGATTCCGCATTTCTCGGGCATGAAACAGTAAAAATAACCGTCGCAGAAAATCATCTGCTCTGAAAATCATCACATTCTCTGAAATATTTCCTTGATCTCCATGTTTTTACAGAGAAATTGTATATTACGTTTGAGGTAGTACTCTGACCCATGGGTATCATACATTATAGATATGATAATAAATTTGGGAAAATATGGCAGACAATTTCTTGCAGGAGCGCTCAGTTTCCGCGGCTAAAATGCCCATCTAATTCAAGGTTTGCCATTGGCCCTAAACACAGTTGCTGCAGCAATGACGCGGAGAAAGATTGAAGATGAGTGGGGCCTGCTTTGAGCATCATGAGAAAGGCAGATCCTTCCTTCCGAGCCACTCACACCACCTGATCATAACTTATATTGCGCGGATGAAGAGATTACTGGAGACGTTGGTAGAAACGCGCAGCGCAGAAAATTTGGTCGGGTATCCGCTTGCAAGCTTCAAATTATATGCCTATCTGGTTATAATTTGATAAATAGCTGGGCTTAGCGTCTTACGATAAGATCAGAGTGTATCATCTTATAAGTCAAATAGATTAGCAGTTTATAATCTGATAGGCTTAGAGCACATATCATTTTATAAGCAAGTACGCTTATCTGTCATAACAAGATAGCTTATCTTATTTTCAGTAAACAACTTATCAATTTATAATTAGGAGAACTTATAATCTTATAAGCAGAGAAACGCATCAACTTATACGTCCTGAGGCATATCGGTATATAAGCCCAGGGACTAATCAAATTATAAGACCGTAGGCGTATCAGTTTATAGGCAGAAGAGCTTATCTTTTTATACGTCCGAGGGCTTATCTTCCTATAAGCATCTTATGATATCGTCTTATAAGTCACAGAGGTTATCTTCCTATGCGCAGATTAGGATATCATCTTATAAGTTTCAGAGTTTATCAGTTTATAACAAATTATGCTTATCAACACGTCTAGGATTGCGCCACCTGGCGGCCATCCAACCGACAGATATGGGCGTCTAGGATTGCGCCACGTGGCGGCCATCCAACGGACAGATCTGGGCGTCTAGGATTTCGCCACGTGGCGGCCATCCAACGGACAGATCTGGACCTCTAGGATTTCGCCACGTGGCGTCCATCCAACGGACAGATCTGAACCTCTAGAATTGTGCCACGTGGCGGCCATCCAACGGACAGATTGAGACGTCTAGGATTGCGCCACGTGGCGGCCATCCAACAGGACAAATGTGGGCGTCTAGATTGCGCCACGTGGCGGCCATCCAACCGACAGATCTGGGCATCTAGGATTGCGCCACGTGGCGAGCATCCAACGGACAGATTGGACGTCCAGGATTTCGCCACGTGGCGTCCATCCAACGGACAGAGCTGGACGTCTAGGATTGCGCCACGTGGCGAGCATCCAACGGACGGATTTGTACGTCTAGGATTACGCCACGTGGCGCCCATCCAACGGACAGATCTGGACGTCTACAATTGCGCCACGTGTCGGCCATCGAACGGAGAGGTATGGACGTCTACGATTGCGCCACGTGGCGTCCATCCAACGGACAGATTGGGACGTCTAGGACTGCGCCACGTGGCGGCCATCCAACAGACAGCTCTGGGCATCTAGGATTGCGCCACGTGGCGGCCATCCAACGGACAGATTGGACGTCTAGGATTTTGACACTTTGCGGCCATCGAACGGACAGATCTGGATGTCTAAGATTGTGCCACGTGGCGGCCTTCCAACGGACAGATTGGGACGTCTAGCATTGCGCCACGTGGCGGAAATCCAATGGACAGATCTGAGCCTCTTGGATTGCGCCACGTGGCGGCCATCCAACCGACAAATCTCGGCGTCTAGGATTTCGTCACGTGGCGGCCATCCAACGGAGAGGTATGCGCGTCTATGATTGCACCACGTGGCGGCCATCGAACGGACAGCTCTGGGCGTCTAGGATTGCGCCACGTGGCGGCCATCCAACCGACAGATCTGGGCGTCTAGGATTGCGCCACGTGGCGGCCATCCAACCGACAGATCTGGGCATCTAGTATTGCGCCACGTGGCGGCCATCCAACAGACAGATTGGACGTTTAGGATTCTGCCACTTTGCGGCCATCCAACGGACAGATCTGGATGTCTAAGATTGTGCCACGTGGCGGCCTTCCAACGGACAGATTGGGACGTCTAGAATTGCGCCACGTGGCGGCCATCCAATGGACAGATCTGGGCATCTTGGATTGCGCCACGTGGCAGCCATCCAACCGACAGATCTCAGCGTCTTGGATTTCGTCACGTGGCGGCCATCCAACGGAGAGATATGCGCGTCTATGATTGCACCACGTGGCGGCCATCGAACGGACAGCTCTGGGCGTCTAGGATTGCGCCACGTGGCGGCCATCCAACCGACAGATCTGGGCGTCTAGGATTGCGCCACGTGGCGGCCATCCAACCGACAGATCTGGGCATCTAGTATTGCGCCACGTGGCGGCCATCCAACAGACAGATTGGACGTTTAGGATTCTGCCACTTTGCGGCCATCCAACGGACAGATCTGGATGTCTAAGATTGTGCCACGTGGCGGCCTTCCAACGGACAGATTGGGACGTCTAGAATTGCGCCACGTGGCGGCCATCCAATGGACAGATCTGGGCATCTTGGATTGCGCCACGTGGCAGCCATCCAACCGACAGATCTCAGCGTCTTGGATTTCGTCACGTGGCGGCCATCCAACGGAGAGATATGCGCGTCTATGATTGCGGCACGTGGCGGCCATCGAACGGACAGCTCTGGGCGTTTATGATTGCGGCACGTGGCGGCCATCCAAGGACAGATCTGCACGTCTAAGGTTGCGCCACGTGGCGGCCATCCAAGGACAGATCTGCACGTCTAAGGTTGCGCCACGTGGCGGCCATGCAACGGACAGATGGTGACGTCTAGGATTGCGCCACGTGGCGGCCATCCAACGGACAGATGGTGACGTCTAGGATTGCGCCACGTGGCGGCCATCCAACCGACAGATCTGGGCGTTGAGGATTGCGCCACGTGGCATCTAGGATTGCGCCACGTGGCAGCCATCCAACGGACAGATCTGGGCGACTAGAATTGTGCCACGTGGCGGACATCCAACGGACAGATCTGGACGTCTTGTATCACGCCACGTGGCGCACATCCAACGGACAGATTGGGACGCCTAGGATTGCGCCACGTGGCGGCCATTCAACGGACAGATGGTGACGTCTAGGATTGCGCCACGTGGCAGCCATCCAACGGACAGATGGTGACGTCTAGGATTGCGTC
>APFE031086807.1:2895-26423 GCA_000404065.3 Pinus taeda
GAAGACCAAGGAGAGCCAAGCTCACCAAGTCCTCATCATCGACAGTAACCCCCACACTTCCCAGCTCATCTCGACACTGAGTGAACTTCGTGAGATACTTGGGAATACTGTCACCCTTCTCGCATTTGATGTTCTGAGTTTATCTTTTAGCGCCAGCTTCCTCTGATCGCTCTTGCTTTGGAATAATTCTGTTAATGATTTCCACATCAAATATGGAGTAGCCTTTCCATGGAGGCTGGACACAATGTGATCCTTCACGCCCTCCAACAGAATCCTTCGACATTTTGCGGTCTTCTTTCGCCAAGCATCAATTTGAGTAGCATTAGTAGGCTTTGGGACATCCGTCTCTATGAACTCCTTCAGCCCGTTATCATCCAATACTACCTCCATCCTGTCCTTCCATGCAATATAGTTCATACTGCCCTCAAGGGCATACTCCAATCGCAATCCTGTGAAAGACATCTTAGTTTTGACACCAAGAAAACACTGCTGCAAATTCGAATTCCACCAGCTCCAACTCAACCGCTTCCGATCTAGAATTCATGAGAAAAAGGTATTTCTTGTACAAAGATCAAATGTATGGGAATTCACCAGATATCTCACCTTCCAAAGGAAGGATGAATCCAGAGGTCAAGTGCGATGCATGGTGGTTCTGAGACACGAAGGGAAAAGGACGTGAGCCCCTTAAAATCATGTAATAGTACACATCTTGAAAGGAACACACGAGCATAATGACATCACAAGATAATGTGCAGAATAGTCCACAAGTTAACAATGATGAATTAATACAACAACATGCATTTACAATATTAATACAAACGAAAACGAAATAGTTCATACTCATAAGCATTGTTTAAATAACATACATTGAAAATACAATAAGAATAGTACTACTATATTCATAACATATGCATGAAAGTGTGTCGTCTTTGATATTTTATTAAAAGTGAAAGTTCCAATCATACATACACCATTGATGAACCACTAGCTCCAATAGTAGAATGTGAAGTGAACGACACCTGCTCCTCCTCCCTCTATGCTACTGAGGAGCCAAGGCTCCCACAAAACTCCCAAGCTCTTTCTAAGCCTAAGCCTAGCCAACACCTTGGCTCCCAAAATCCCTTTACATGAGTTATGAGGTTCTATTCATAACAAGAGGGGGTGACTTTTCAACTCCCCTTTGTTACTTTTGGACTACCCTCACGAATCTTCAACTTCTTTACAAAATACCTCTTTACATTACATCATGACTCTTCACGTTCCAACATTGACACTTGGAATTCCAATTTACAATTAATTACAAATAATATTACATTTTACACTCATACACATATAAGACAAAATAGGGTAGAGACAACTTGACAACCTAACAAGATAAAACACTATGATAGTTCATTTTGGAGAAACTCTAGCTCAACAACTTCCACTTCATGCTTCTTGGCCACATATTTGTTCCAAGCCTGGTACTGTGTGATGAAATCCCCAAAGTGCATAATGGTGTCTAGCTGGAAGAAAAATCTAGCCTCCATGACATTCGGGTACAATGTTTTGGAACCAATTTCTTCTTCCCTTCGAAGCATGATCAACATTGTTCACACTTAGGCATGACCATCAATGTTGTTGTGCATGTCTTGTCTGTTCACCTTAGAGTCCTCATTAGTGTAAATTTGTCTCATATTCTCCTAGTATTCCTCTACCTCCTTTCTAACCATGTTCTTGTGGGTCTTTGCCAAGGAATCCATATTGTTGTATGTCCGTGCATACAAGACCTGAATGTTTCCAATGAATGAGGTGACCTCTTTGTTGTTCTAGATCAACATTTGTATTCTTTATTTCTCCAACTCTTACCGTGGCTTCATCTTCTTACCAAATTCAAGCGATGACCCTTTGTATCTCATTGCCCATTCATGCACGGCATTGATTGTAGCTTGCACATTTATGAGAGTTTTGACAAAGTCTTTACACAATTGCTGCAAGCCAAGCACGTAGATAGCTGCCTTATGCATGGTAACAAGCTCCTCATAGAGATCCTGCATGGTATCTACAATAGCAGATACTTCATTAAGTATTACTGCTTTCATTTCCTCCAAGTGCAGCTATGTTGAAGTTGCGTTATGAGCTATTGCATGGAGTTATTTAACCTCTTGCATGGAAAACTATAAGTTATTTACCAAATGCTTATTCTTGGCCATCAAATATTAAGTTTTCAAATTTGTTGCACCTGTGAAAGCAAAGTTGGATGAGGAAATGGCTTTGGGATATCTCCTGGTGTTGAAAATCATTACCCTTTCTCTCATAAAAGTTGGAGATGCAATATCATCTAGAAAATGTTGCTTACGTTCTTGTACAATATTCTTCTACAGTTCATTATCCAATAGAATGTTTGTGTCCATAATCAGATCATCATCAAGAGGAACAACTTCCCCTTCCTCTCCCAAAGCTAACTCTACAGATAGAGGTGGTGGAGACTAAATAGCTACTTGTTGTGTGCTAGGAATATGGTCAACATATTGATTATGTGGTTCTGATTCCACCTCTGTATCATTGATCTCTATCATTTGTTCAATCTGGTGAGCCAACTTCTGATCCTACATTTGTTCGCCCTCCTCCTCTGCTAGTGGTTAGCTATGTTCTTTCTCTTCATCCTGTGTCCACGTTGTTTCTTCTGCTATTGTGCATTGGCTTTCTTCTTCTTCCTACTTTTTCTTCTCTTATTTCTCTTTCTTCTATTTTTCTTCCTCCAATATCCTCTCGTGTTATTCCTTCTTCCTTCATTTTTCTCTTTTCATCTTTTGTTTCCTCATTGCCTCAATTGCTAAAGCTGCTTTTGTAATAATTGGATTTTATCTCATCTTGTTTCTTCCTTCTCCCGCTGGACTATGAGAAACCTTTCTCTTTCCTTCATCCTGGATGGGTTTTCTCCCTTTTGTTGTCACTACTTCTAGAGTTGCTACCTTTTGTGGATTGACATGTGAAGTTTCTGCTATACTGACCGACTTGTGGGGTCTAGAGGAATTGTATCAAATCTTCCATGGATCCTCCTCCTAATAGTGAAGTGTATCATTGAGCCACTGAAAGTGAATTTCATAGAGTGGTTCTTGAAAATACCATGGGGGTCGTACATATTGAAGTCTTGAGTATTGAGTGCAAACTTCACTATCACCTTTCCTTCATTATCCACCACTTTCAAGTTCTTTATCTCTTATAATCCAATTTTCTTAGGAAGAGTTGGCTAATGCTCTTTCTTATTACTATGGAAAGTAGTTGATAACCATGTGGCGAGATGATACGATACTTACTGCATGACGAGCTTGTCATTGGCATACCTTGGAAAAACATGCGACGACTTCTCTTCATCGAACAGTCTAAGGAAGGTACCATTTGGTGAGGTAAACTAATCTGTGATCTTTGATATTTCCTCCATTGTTGTAGACAACATGCAAGGTGGTTCTTCCTCAAAGATCATATTGTATAGTGGGATGAGGAATTTTTCAGTTAGCTTCTCCATAACCGCTCGATGGCTACAATTCGAGAGTATCTTCTAGTGGATGTCCATGGTAGGTTCTCGAGGTGACCAAGATTAGTTCATACTAGGAAATGTGTTATGTGCATAAATTGCATCCAGTAAATATGTAGACATATAGAAACTTTCTTGCCCACCCTTGGGAGGATTTAGGGAATTACTTACATGGATCCTTAAACAGTGAGCCAACAAATCTGACTAGTTGAGTGGCTTCCCATTGTTCACAATCTGATTTAGAAGGGTTACCCACCTTTCTGGAAAGGTCTTTGTGTTTTCCTGACCGTGAATTTTGTAATCTAAGATGATCAACATCTGACAGGGCTTCTTGAGATACCTTGTCTTGTATGTTTTGGTGGGTGTCTGTCGAAACTTTGATGGCCCCTTAACCCAACTCTTAATAACATCCCTCGTGACCACATAATTTTTGGTGGCATAGAAGAGTGAATTAATGCATGCTTCTAGCTCAAGAAAATGATGCATACATTACTAATATGTTGTTAGAAAAGTAGCAAGCTTTCGTCCACTGGTACTACTCAATGTCATGGTCTTCACATCAATATGTGAGATAATACAATTGATGACATCTTCACATGGGAAAATTGGATATCTGCATGCAACCCTTTGTAGCCCTAATCTTTGGAAATTAATATATACCTGTCGGTCCTCTAGATCTATTGGGTAGTCATTTTCTAAAAACAATTCATTAACTTTCTTCCATGTAAGATATGAGTCCTTTTCTACATACAATTGAGTTTCCGAGTATACTGGAAAGTTTATTGGTGTTTCCTTAACTGCTTCCCTGATATTGTTCTTAGCGATATCTTTTGAAGTAGTTTTCTTAGGTGCCATGGTAACATTGAATGTTGGGGAGAATTTCTCAACAACTGTGGTACACGTGGGACATGAAACACTCGTGGAAAGAAAACATTAGCCTTTTGCAAATCTATCTTCAAAGCAAGATCAAGCAAGAAATGGTGCAATGGTGATAAAAATTGCACAATTAACTTGGGAAAGTGAGGGATACTAGTAGTGGGAACTGCACATTTCACATTCCCAGTAGCCAAGGGACATCTTGAGGCATGAGACTGTGAAATGTGCAGTTGCAGCCTGGGCAGACCGTGATTTGTGCAGTCTAAATGGCCAAGGGGAATACTAAGCCCTGGAACTATGCAATGCACAATTGGGCTAGCCTATACTGCACACTACACTATCTTAGAGGCCAAGCCTTAGCTTGTGTTTTTGAATTGTGCAATTCCTAGCTGGGCACTATGAAAATTGGCCAAGGGAAAATGTGGATCTGCTTATTGCAAGATTGGGAAACAAGTAGATCTAAGTGATGATGTGAGTTTAAGTGCATATATGACTATAATATAGATTCATTAATGTAAATCAAGTGAAAAAACTTAACAAACGAGAGGAAAAGAAAATGTGTGAGGAGAGTCGCCGCAACGACAATTGTGAGTGTGCAAAACAAGAAAACAAATGCGACACATATGAAAGGAAAATGATAAATTGAAACAACACTTCTACAAGCTTAAGTTAAAAAGCTAGCAACCATGAAGAGAAACAAGAAAAACAACACTCATAGAAGCGAACTGACAAAAAACAACAAGAAAGAGACAAAATCAAAACTCAATCGGAAAAGCAACGACAACTACACCAAAGGTTCCTATATCTCCTCGATAATGCTAGAGCTCCAAGATCGAATGTACAAATGAGATCTAGAGGCATCTATTAAATAGATTTGAGTGAATTAGGGTTTATGATGCACATGCCTAAAATCAAGGAAAAAACGACACTTGGTGGAAATTTCTAAAAATAGGGCTAGTGCCACCTTCAGGAAACTAATGATGAATCCCTATTTTCTAGGGATTAATTTTTCACTTTTTTCTTTTCTGATTTTTTGTTTTTCTGGGAAACTTTCCTTGCATGCTACTGAGAAATATTGCGCAATTATGGGGAAGTGGGAAACTTTCCAACTTAGTGCACTATGTGGTTTTTGAGCTCAGTGATAGATTTCACAGTTTCTAGGCTTAGTGTTTAGATTCCTTCCATGACTATGCAGTTTCTGAGCTCAAGGCAGAACTTCCAGTTTGGACTGTGCAATTCCAATCATCAAGGTTGGCTTTCCCTCATGGATTCCGCAGTTTCTAGAGGCAAGCCCAAAACTGTTGTAAGGCCATATCAGGAGGCGAGCTTGTCACTTAGAAATATCAACTAAGTGTAAAAACAAGAAAACACAAGCACGGATGAAAGGGATAAGTCTGAATGAGAACATGAAAAATTTATAACAGTTGAAGATAGGGTCATGTCAACAGAAAGGAAGGCTCCAAAATTAAAGCATAGGAAAAATTTTGGAGGGTGGTTGAAGCCGCTATAACATATCCTTAGATTCATGGGAATATCTTGTTGACCTTTTGATTTTAACTCCCAAAAATTATTTAGGAGGGCATCCATTGATCCTTGGTAGACCTTGGATTGGTACATCTAGTGATATGTACATTTTTTATGGTAGTTCTACTAAGAAATTCACATTATATCCACTTGCAAAAACAATAACCAAAGTAGAAAGAAATTTGGATCGAATATGGCAAAGAAGACTTTGAAAATATTAAACTAATATTACTATTTCACAAATTGATGAAGAAGATCAACAAATAAATTTAATGAATAATAATGACTCTTCTTCACATTGTCAACAAGATCAAAATTTTCAAGAACAATGCAATATTGTGTATTTTTCATCTCAACAATCTAAAGTAGCTTTACATTCTATGGAAAATATTGGCGATTATTATGTAGAAATTCATCTAGGTAAAACATCAACATTTATAATAACTTGGAAGAATTTCAAAAGAAACAATTAATAAAGATGCTACAAAAACATTCTTCTACGTATGCATGGGAATAAACTGACATGAAGGGAATTGATCCTAATACATGTATGCATAATATTTATATTCAAGAAACTGCCAAACCAATAAGACAACCTCGGAGGAGGATGAATCCTAGTTTGAGAAAAATCGTTAAAGTGGAATTGCAAAAAATACTTTATGTGTATTTTATTTATCCAATATAAAATAGCCAATGGATTTCACCCTCGGTAATTGTACCTAAGAATAATGGAAAGTGCAGAATATGCATATATTATTGAGAATTAAAAAAATCTATTGTCTTAAGGTCATTTCCCACTACCTTTCATTGATCAAGTATTATATACTCTAACAGGGAAAAGATCTTTTTCATTTCCTGGTGGTTTCAACGGATATAACCAAATTAAACTAGCACCAGAAGATCAAGACAAAACATATTTCACATGTACATGGGGTATGTATGCTTGTAGGGTATTTGATTCACTTGCTACATTCAAAAGAACACTCTCGGTTATCTTTTTTGATTTGATATATGATTGTGTAGAAGTTTACATGGATGATTTCACTATTTATGGAATTTTTTTTGAAGAAGCTATGGATAAATTAGAAAAAGTTCTCATTAGATGCAAAGAAGTAAATATTTCATTAAGTCATGAAAAATGTTTTATGATGTTTAATGAAGGAATTTTTTTGGGTCATCATATTTCAGGTGTTGGGATTAAAGTGGACACGACAAAGTTTTGAAGTCATTTCCAAATTTTCAGTACCAACATGCCAACAATATATTTAGAATTTTTCTTGGTTTTACAGTTACTATATAATACATATATATATATATATATATATATATATATATATATATATATATATTATATAATAAGAAAACTTCAAAAAAATAGCTTCACCACTTTTAAACTTCTTATAAAAGATTATGATTTTGTTTGCAATTCTGACTTTCAAAAGGCATTTGAATCATTGAAACAGAAAATTTTTGAAGCACCAATCCAAAGAGGACCAAATTGGTGTCTCCCATTTCATATATTAGTTGATGCTTCATATACAACCTTGGGATGTGTATTAGGAGAAAATTACTTTACTCCTTATGCTATTTATTATACAAATAAAAATTTGACTCCTGCAGAGTTTAATTATACAACCATAGAAAAGGAGTTTTTAGTAGTTGTCCATTCCACTGATAAGTTTAGATGCTACAATATTGGTTATGAGAATTTATTTCATATAGATTATTATTTTTTTGATTATTTAATGAAGAAACCAATTACTAATAGTCGAATCACTATATAGCTTTCATTATTACAGGAACTCAATATCACCGTTGTGGAAAGGCCAAAAGAGGAAAACACAGTTGTTGATTTCCTTTCTAGGATGCAAAATGATAAAATTGATACTCTTGTGGTAGATCATTTTCCTTATGAATATATTTTTGCAGTATCCACTAAAACCCCTTGGTTTTCAGATATTGCTAACTATTTGGCTACAACAAAAATTCCTCCACAGTTATCCACAAGAAAAATTAGAGTCGTTAAAATTAGTGCACCCTATTCATGGATAGATGGATTATTGTACTGAATAAGACCTAAATTGATCATTCAAAGATGTGTTCAAGAATATGAAGTACATAGATGTGTTCAAGAAGATGAAGCATGTGGAGGACACTTTTCTGATAAACGAATTGCATATAAAGTGCTTCTTTTTAGACCTTATTGGCCTTATCGTTTTAGATATGCCAAGGAATATGTCAAGGGATGTGATAATTGTCGAAGAATGGGAAAAATCATTCAATTAAATGAGATTATTCTACAGTCTTAGGTACTAATAAAGCCTTTTGAAAAATGGGTTCTAGATTCCGTTGGTCCAATCAATCCTCCATCTAGATAAAAGAGGTACATTCTTGTTTGTACAGATTATAATATTACTAAATGGGTAGAATTTAAGCCTCTTGCTTTTGCTACTACAAATGTTGTAGTTACATTTCTTTTTGAGGACATTTTCACTCATTTTTGTGTCCGAAGGGAGATTGTGACATATCAAGGTGCTCAATTTACCTCTAAGTTGGTGCAAAGGATTATGGAGAAATACAAGATAAAACACCAGAAATCCAGTCTGTATCATCCACAAGCCATTGGGCAAGTGAAAACTACCAAACAGGTAATTGAGGCTCTATTGACCAAGATTGTCCATTTGCATAGGAAATACTTTGGAATAAATGCTTCTAGAAGCACTTTGGACAAACCACAACACATGGGGAAACATATTTGGGCATACTCCTTATGAGCTTATTTGTGGGAAGGAAATTTTTCTTCCAATTGAATTCCAAGTGCGAACCTACAAGACAACAAAAAAGTTAGGGCTTGACCTCTCCAAAGCCCAAAAACAAATATTGGCACAACTGAATGAGTTATAAGAGATTCGACATGATTCCATACAAAGAACAAACATAATCCAACAACAAAGGACCAGGTGGCATGACAAGTTCATAAAAGTCAAATATTTCAAGCTAAGTGTTTGGGATGTTCTTTTTAATTCTAAGTTTAAAGATTTTTAAGGAAAATTTCAAACACATTGGCTTGGTCCCTATGAAATAAACACTATTTTTAATAATGGGGTAGTTAGAATCAATACTATTGATTCTCAGTAATATTTTCTCCATCAATAGTCTTGATTCACCTTAGTAAAATTTTGATTGAATTTAAGAAGAAAAGAAATAGAGAAAATGTTAGAAGAAATAAATTTAGTTAAGTTGAAGAACAAACAGAGGCATCAAAGGAGAACAAAGGGAAAGAACAAAAGCAAGGCAATAAAACGAAATCATTCATAAAATAGTGGATCTTGAGCAAAAATTGAGGAGAAGAAAGAGAATCACTAGTAAGCAGAGAAACCAGGAACCCCCAGAGACTATAGATCTTGATAAAGTCAATGATATTGAGATAGATATGAAAACAAATTAGAACCCTACAAGAATGACCCCTAAGGTTTCTCTTGCTCAACAATAAGTCTATAACTACCTAGAGACTTTAGAAAAAGGAGCGCAAAAAAAGCTAACTACTCCTTTGAAATTTGCATTCCATGAATATTATTTACATTGGGATGTTCCTAATCCTGAACCAAAAGTGTATACTACTCATAAAGAGAAAAACATTGTTAATTCATTAAAACAAGAATTATATGAACTGGATTTTTTGAATAAGCACATTAAAGATGAAAATAAAATAATTAAACCTCAAGATGAAGCCAAGTTGCTAAGGATGTGCTACTAGTATAAGAATAATCGAAAAATTAAGCAAATAATAAGGGTCTTAGACAGAAAGTCAAGGGGTTACAAGGGAAGCTTTTGATGAGAAAACCCAGATAGCTAATGAATGTAAAAAAGCGAAGGAGCATAAAAAAGATTGGATGTCTTGATCCAAGCATCGGGGTAGTTCAGTGACAGGGTATCTCTTCATTTTTGAAATTTTGTGCACGAGGACATGAAACATAGTTAGCATGGGGGAATGTTGAACCTCTGAATTGTCCTCATTTTGACAAACCTTTTTCCCTTTATTTCATCCATTTTTTACATATTTTTGTTTCATCCATGAATTATAAGGTCATCAAGATCATGAACAACTACAATAAAAAGTATCATTCACTCACAACTCATAGCATATGATTTTTTTGTGAAATTGGTTAAAACATTGCTATAACTACCGAAATCTAGATATTTCGTCGCTAACTAGTGTTTATGTAGCAAAATCCAAGTTTGAACAGGTTCCCATGAGTTAGAATATAAACATGATATATGGATAAATGCCAGATGTAAGTCACATGGGTATCCACCTATTGATCTCAGCTACAAGGTTACAAAATATGAGAATCTTGTTGGTCAAACCAAGTGATCTAAAATGGGGGTTTTATAACTTGTCATGATTACAAGAACCTCCAACTTAGTTAAACAAATAAATGATCTAGCTTATATATAACATTTGCGTAATTACATACTTGAATCACGTGTATGTTTTCTTTTAATTTTTTAAGTGCTTTAAGTCCATTTGTTTCTGCTGATATTAAACACATATAACAACCATATAATGCAGCAAATAAACAACCACACATAACAACAAATTTAATCTAGGAGTTCACCCGAATATTGTGGGCTACGTATCCTTGAGCTTTTGTCATATTGACTGGGCTCTTTGGGATTATGGAAAAGTTCCTTTTACAAGTTCCACACTTAACTCCAAAGGTTATTGAACTGAACTAATGGGCTTAGAATACCATCTATATCCTTATCATGGCTGCCATCACTCTGCAAATAGATCTAATCTCCCTTAGACTTGATTACTTCAATCAATACTCTGAGCTACCCTGAGATTGTTTATGGCACTAACTCCAAAATTCTCCAACTGTCACTGAAACTTCATCTTCTGTCTCCAGCACATATTAGACACCAAAATAAATTGATCGTTTGCTCAAAATGAGCCTGAAACTTCCCTTTATCATCTTGGGATTTATAAGTCTCCAAATTCTTCTGCAAATCCTTGGAATGGATTCAGAATGCTCATTACAGTTAGGAATGACTGTTGGTTCAGTGAGAATGAGTACTTGTAGCTCCTACAACTACCTCCAACTGATGGTGGCCCTGAGCTCCAAAATCTCCTTGGATGAAAATCTCCATGAAGATGACTTCTTCAACTTCTCTGGACTATTCGATTAGCTTCATAAGGCTCCAATTAGCCTAGCTAGCCTCTTGTTTCACTCTCTCTGGCTCTTTGACTCTTTGGTTCTCTCTATCGAAAACTACTCCTATAGTGCTTTTAAGCAATATCCCCTAGGGATACTCCACCAAATTTGGTGAATAGCACCTAACTCCAGCTAAACTTAGCATTTTGCCTTTTGTTTAGCCACTTTGCCAAGCTGACCATCGGAGGTGATTGTTAACATAATCATAACTGTTGGGCACACATATGTGGCGGTATAATCTCAGTTGTTAGGGATAATCCTCCAGCCTTTCAAATAGTAGAATCTTCACAAAACCTGACTAATCACCATCAGTCCTTCTTTGACTTTTCCTCAAACTAAGCACTTCAATCTGCACCATTGATCTTACTTTTGCAGATCCAATAGATATCGTGTCATCCGCTTGCCAACTAGCCCGAACGATCTCCACCATTGATGTGACCCATCCAATTGAACAACCATCGCACAATCTAACATGAAATTAAGCACGACTGATATCAGATTGAGAGTGCATGAGAAAAGAAATTTTCTCGTGCTACATGTCCCTCGTTAAGGGTAATCGCGTAGAATTCAGAAATACCATTTACTAGGTTTTGCCTGCACGAGATACCATTTACCGTCTTTCCAAATACTACCCACGTGCTTAATTCACACTTCTAAGAAAGGTTCTTAAGGAAAGGTTTAGCGCTTAAAACCAAATTAATCTTGGTCAAATGTCCATAATTTGCAGTTTACAGGACTTTTTCAAATTATGATAACTCCTTCATACGGTATTAGTTTTTTGAACCGTTAATGACGATGGAATCAGGAAGACGAGATCTATCCGTTCACTTAGGTTCGAAACTCTTTTGAACACTTTGAAATATGAGTTATCATTAAGGTCTTGGATCAATATCTAATCACTTCTCCCCATTAGGAATCTTTTGGACCCCAAAAGACTAATATAATGATTTGTACATTAGATGAGAGTACAACACCCTCTTCTTTTAGCCTCAATACACTTGCCTTGCATGGCTAGTTCCTTTGAACCAAAACTTGAAGGTAGTCGACACTTCCCTTCCTGGATGCACTTTTCCTCCTATTAAGAATTGTATTCCTTGAACTCATTCAAAATTTATGTTGAGAAGTTTATAGAAGGTAGCTGAACATTGTTTCCTTGATCATCGACCCAAGGTGGCTCAAACAAACATGAGATTACATCACAAATATATGCATATTATAGTTAAGTATGCATATGTACCAATGAAATTATGTTTTACTGTGTCAAGAAGTCCAACCACTTTTTACCAAGCCACTTCTATGGCAACTTTTGTTGCTACAAATCTTCTTCTGACATCTTTTCAAAAACAACATAAATGCAGAAAAGCAACTTGAAGACATAAATTCACATCATATGAATCATCATCATGTCTCTTACATCTTGTGTACAAATGATTGACTAAAACATACCTTTTCAAACTACTGAATCTCCAAGTCAAGCATGTACAAAAAGCGCTTGATGATTCTTTTTCAATGTAGAAAGAATTCCACATCTTGTGAAACACTCATCATTATCTCCCTTTTTCAATATTGGAGACAAAATCAAATTTTCCAAGTCAATATGACATTTCAAGAATGTTTAACAAAGCAATCAACCATCAAGTCAATTACACATACATAGCTGAAATGATCATAATTTTGCTGCAATAAAGTGAGTCTCATACTCAACTTTTTGATTCACCTTTCTGGTAAAACCCCAAAACTTGTATTCCATTGTCAAAGAAATGCATCAAATCAAAAGACATTCAACCTTAATTGGATAAGAACTCTCACCATTTCTTACCAATCCACATCAAAGGCACTTCCTTTATATGCACATTGACATCAACATGTGAATCATCCTGAAACACATCAATTATGGAAACTTCCTTTCATTCTTTCCAATCTCTTTTTCCACCTTCTTCAAATTTCATGGAAGAATGGTTGGATTCAAAATCCAACACTTTTCAGCAATATTTCCTTGCTTATGGAAATAAGTGCAACACATGTTCATCCTCTTTACAACATAATTTTGTTTGTCCAATGGGCCTTTGGCTTCTTGCCTCCTTTTCTTCAATAGTTTCTTGTCTGTGGCCATTTTCTTCCAACATCTAGAAACACTATGGTTAACCAAACCACAAAAGGAACACACAATTTTTTTCCAATGCTTATGTGGAAATTTACCATGATTTACATAATCAAAAGAAATGTGATTGAAATCAGATTTATACCTTCCTCTTTCACCTTTGTTGCCTTCATGAGGAGGTGAATTGAATGAAGAAGTGGATCCATTTGGAACACCATCAATCTTTTCGATGATTTTAGAGCTTTCACAACTCTCTTGTTCGAGTGCATGATTATGAACACCTTCTTCTTGAAAAGTATTTTTCAAACTATTGCATTCCCCATGAATACAATCTTCACAAACTTGAGGTAGAGAACCTAAAATGTAACTCCTTCTAGCAACTATTCCAATTCCCTTCATGGCTTCTTAGGAACTTTCTCCATACGATTGTCCATATCCAAGACCCAAATACTTAGGCCTCTCCTCAACCATTATTGGCTCAACGATTCCTTGTGCATGTTTGCCCAATCCTTTTCCTTCATAGCCCATTTTTGACATCAACTTGGATATGCCTCTTGTATTTTTTTCAAAAGAACCAACATAAACATTCTTAGAGGAAATTGAAGACAAACTAGGATTGTTTACCTCTTCTTGAAGCTGATACTTGGCTAAGGATTCGTTGGCAACAAGGAGTTGTGTCTCCAACTCATGCATCCTTTCTAGGTTCATATTTGCAATATGAAGTTGGCTCTCCATTTGCTCCAATTTGTCAAAAAGAAACTGCTTCTCTTCCTTCATGGAATTCAATTGCTCTCGAAGTTTGGTGCTCCTCCTTTCATCTTCATAGATTTGTTTCACCATATCCATCATGATGAACAAGTCTTGCTTCATGTCTTCATCAAATAATCTTGTGAAGGAGGAGGATTTTGAAAACTCACTTGTAGAAGTTGTCATTATCAAAATGAACAAAAGAACTTCAACAAATTTCACAAAGCTTTCAAAGAACTAATGGTTATAGAGTCAAAATATTATTCAAGTAGCTTTTTGCAAACAAACCATCTTGTACTTCAGGGGTTGCCTTGAGGTCCTTTGGGTAAGGAGAATGCCTTCAACCCTTATTCCTTCTTGTCCTCTCCTGGACTTAGCTATCAGTAGCTTTCTCTTCACCTTTGCAAACTCAAACAACAATCAATTTACAAACAGTAAAACAGTCAAATTCTTTGTACTGTTTAAACACCTTTCAAGTCAAACAAGAAACCTATTTCTCTATCAATCAAGCAACCTGCTCTGACAATCAAGTAACCACGCTCTGTCAATCAAGAAACCATGCTCTATCAATCAAGAAACCTAGTATGATACCACCTAATCTGAAATGGGGGTTTGATAACTTGTCATGCTTACAATAACTTCCCACTCAATTAAACAAATAAATGTTCTAGCTTATATATGACATTTGCATAATTAAATACTTGAATCGGGTGTATGTTTTATTTTAACTATTTAAGTGCTTTAATTCCATTTGTTTCTGCTGAGATTAAACACATATAACAACCATATAATGCAGCAAATAAATAACCACACATAAAAAAAAAATTAATCTAGGAGTTCACCCAAATATCGTGGGCTACATCTCCTTGAGCTTTTGTCATCTTGACTCGGCTCTTTGGGATTATGGCAAAGTTTCTTTTACAAGTTCCACACTTAACTCCAAAGGTTACTGAACTGAACCAATGGGCTTAAAATACCATCTATATCCCTGTCATGGTTTTCATCACTCTACAAACAGATCTAAGCTTCCTTAGACTTGATTCCTTCAATCAGTGCTCTGAGCTACCCTGAGCTTCTTGATGGCACTAACTCCTTTAGAATACTCCAACTATCACTGGAACTTCATCTTCTGTCTCCAGCACATACTAGACACCAAAATAGACTGATCATTTGCTCAAAATGAGCCTGAAACTTCCCTGTAGCATCTCAGCCTTTAGAAGTCTTCAAATGCCTCCATAAATCCCTGCAATGGATTTAGAATGCTCATTACAGTCAGGAATTACTATTGGTTTGCCGAGAACAATTACTGGTAGCTCCTATAATTGCCTCCAACTCTTGGTGGCCCTGAGCTCCAAAATATCCCTGGATGAAAATATCCATGAAGATGACTTCTTCAACTTCTCTGGACTATTCCATTGGCTTCAGATGGCTCCAATTAGCCTAGCTAACCTCTTGTTTCACTCTCTCTGGCTCTTTGGCTCTCTAGCTCTCTCTGTCGAAAACTACTCTTGGAGTGTATGTAAGCAATATTCCTTAGGGATACTCCACCAAATTTGGTGATTTGCACCTAACTCCAGTTAAAATTAGGATTCCTCCTTTTGTTTAGTTGCTCCGCCAAGTTGACTGTTGGAGGTGACTGTTAACATAATCATAACTATTGGGCAGGCATATGTGGCAGTATAATCCTGGCGGTTAGGGATAATCCTCCAGCATTTCAAATAGCAGAATCTTCACAAATCCTGACCAATCACTGTCATTCCTTCTTTGAATTTTCCTCAGACCGAGCACTTCAATCTGCATTGTTGATCTTACTTCTTTAGATCCAATGGATATTGTGTTGTCTGCTCTCCAACTAGCCCGAACAACCTCCATTGTAGATGTGACCCATCCAATTGAACGATTGTCATGCAATCTCACGTGAAATTAAGTATGCCTGGTATCAAATCGAGAGCATGCAAGAAAAGTAGTTTTCCCATGCTATGTGTCGACTAATAAGGGTAATCACGTAGAATTTAGAAATACCATTTACCAGGTTTTGCCCACGCGAGATACCATTTACCATCTTTCTGAATATTGCCCGCGTTCTTAATTCACACTTTTAAGAAAGGTGCTTAAGGAAAGGTTTAGCACATGAAACCAAATTAATATTGGTCAAATGTCCATAATTTGCAGTTTACTAGACTTTTTTTTAATTACGATAACTCCTTCATACGGGATTGGTTTTTTGAACCGTTTGTGGTGCCAGAATTAGGAAGACGAGATCTATCCAGTCTATTACGTTTGATACTCTTTCAAACACTTTGAAATCTGAGCTATCATTAAGGTCCTGGATCAATATTTGATCACCCAGAGTCAAACCTAGCTATAAATGGTTGTTCTTGTGCAGAATTTCAAGGAGTCAGTCTTATCATCAAGTGAGTGTGGAGAAGTCAATTGAGTGAGATCTAAAATTTTAAATTTTTAGTTGATGATGTGTTCATCAAAATCCCTCTCATGATTCACTCTTCCAGTGGAAAATCATGAGAGTAAACTTCCTATTTTGATTTTAAAACCTAGTTGTCGAATGAAGGACTTACTTCCCGTCATTTATCTCTTAAAGTTGTTAGATCATAAAACATTATAAATTTATTTGACCTAGAATTGAGAGGATAAAGTTTGAAGTCTAGAATTATTGTTACTCTATAGGGAGAAGACTATGTTTTATAGTTAATTCAAGTACTTTGTTCATGGCACAATTGCGAATGTGTTGGTGACTTAATTTAGTGATTTGAATTATTATTTCCTCACATTCACCAGGAGGGCCCCCTGTGGAGTTGTGAGATAGCGTAGTTGTTCTTTTAATTTCATTTCTTTTCTGCATTTATTTCAATTCAGTTTTCGAATATTTAGATGCTTAATACTCTATTTTCAAGCATAGTTTTCTTATTGGTCTTTTGTTTGTCACGGGTTGAGCGCTCCATAATAAATCAGAAACTACAAAAACATTTATTTCACGTTTAATATTCATGCTTCATTTATATTTATCTTGTATGAAAAGATTAATTAGACTTAGGGATGTGCACATTACTAATCTTTAAAGGATTTTTCATTTCAAATTTCATTTAGTTCCTCCTCTTCGATTATGTTCTTTACACTAGTTTCATTTCAATTATTGATAGTTATATTTTCCCTAATGTTCTTATAATAGATTGATTTCAAGTTATTTCGAATACAATTATTTATTTCCATGCAAATTAGATTAGATTTACATTACTTGTTCAATATATTAGATTTAAATTTCTGTTTAGTAGATTAGATTTTAATTTCTGCTCATATAGAATAGCTTTCAATTCTTTTTCATTAGAAAAGTTTTGAATTCCCAGGACATTAGCATAGTTTTTTTTTTTTAAGTTGATGTAAATTTGATGCTTTTGTAGACAGAACATGTGTGTACACTTAAGAATGATTAGTCTTGAGTTTAAATTTCACATTTATATTTATCTTTCATTGAAAATAGATTCCTAGCTTATACAATGCACATAAAATTTACAAGTTCACAAATGATGGTCGATAATTTAATGAAGTAATTTAACCAAAAATAAAATTACCCAACACTTTAATATCACTTTTGCAATGAAGAGGTGGTTTTGAGAGAATCCCCTAGACACGCTCAACTTCTTCCTGATTTAGGGAACTTCGAAGAAGGGTCAATTTCTCGTTATTTGTTTTCATTCTTGTTAGGATATTCCGACACATAGGAAATAGTTAAGTTCAACTTGGTCTAGTATAGAGTTAGGTATAGAGTTAGGTAAAGTTTGTTTCTTTACCGTTGTACATTTTGTAACTTACAATCCGATGGTCACGATATGTAGTGCGTCGGTTCATTCTCTCCTCGGTATACCGACACTTGATCCGTGGCTTGACACCCGATTGGTCCATGAATTCTATTTAAAGCGCATGGAGGGTCATTTGTAGGTTCACCGTGCATGAGAGAAGCTTATGTAAATTTTCATTCTTTTTTAATAAATTGCCTGTAGTAGCCACGTTGGCGCAGGCCGTGGACTGTTTCCCTCTCTGAGGGTTTTAACCACGTCAAAATACTGGTGTATTGATCTGTGATCTGTTTGTGAGCGGTGTCCTTTTGGTGTTCTGTCTGAGGAACTTACCTTGTAAATTCTTACATGGTATCAGAGCTATTTGAGGGCCGCGTCCGTTGGTGATCCAAATCTGAAGCCGGTAGAACTGCATGCGGCTGTCGTTTCCTAGATCTACTGTTTCTTACTGCTTTCGGGCCGAGAGGACTGCTCTGTTGTGTTCGGAGCATTTGTTCCAGTGAGGAACCCTTTCGTTTCACGCGAAAAGGTTTCTGGTAGCCCTATTTGTGTCATTTTTAAGATCTGGAGGTATACACTGTTTATCTGCAGTTTACTGTTATTTTCTCTCTGGTTATTTCGGTTTCTCTTTATTTAGCTTTTTTTTATTATTACCGGATCTATACCTTTCATTTCTGCGTATGCTCTTTGCCCTACGACTCTGTGCGATCTGGGAAAATCAGAAACAAAAAGGAAGTTTTTTTTTTTCTCTCATGCGTATGCTCTTTTCCCTGCACCTTAGTGTGATCTTGGAAAATCAGAAACATTGAGAAAAATATTTAGTTTCCGGCTAAAGCTAACTTCGGGGCGTAAGGTTTGTTTTTCTTTGCATATTCGTGTTGGGTTTTGTGTTTTTGTTTTGTAGGAAAAAAAGAGCTTTCTCAAGGCAAGCACGCAACCCAATGCCCCCCTCTCTCTCTCTCTCTCTCTCTCAAATTTTTTGTATAGCTCAATTGGTTCAAAGTTATTTTAAGAGAGTAGAGGTCTTGGGTTCAAATCTCCATTTTGTGGGGGCGTTTCTTTTTTTCCCGCACATTCGTGCACTTTGCCGGCAACTTCAACAATTTTTTTTCAAAAAGCCATAACTTCTTCATTCGGAAGCCTTTTTCAGAGCCGTTTTTTTTAAAACAGCCTAATTTTTCAATATCTATCCATTGGAACACTTACTTTCAGCATCTTCAACTTCAGTTTTTAAAAAAAAAATGGAAATTCCATGCCAAGTCATTCTTGACAGCACTACCTACTTCCAATGGGTATCCTACATGGAAGATTTACTTAGAAGTAAAGGTCTCTACAGAATAGCCACGGGCCAAGAGAAGAAACCAAAAGATGAAGACAAGGTTGCAAAATGGGAAAATAGACAAGATCAAGCACGTGGTTTGATAGGGATGTCTATTTCTCCTGATCTTAGATTCCATATTGCAAAACTTGAGACTCCTCATGAAGCATTGGACCAAATCACTAAAGTTTTTGGGATTAAAAATGAAATCAGAGCCCATCAACTTGAAAATGAGTTGCTTACATTGGATCCTAATAATTTTTCTTGCATTGAAGATTTCTTGTTCAAATTCAAGACCCTTAGATATCTCTTGGAAGGTGTTAAGGTTAAGAAAGAAGATAGTAACCTTATTTATTCCATCCTTACTAAGTTGGGACCAGCCTACTCTGTATTTGTTTCCACCTTCCATTCTACAAGGGAAGCTTTCATTTGTCAAGGAAAAGACTACAAGGCCTCTTCCTTTGACTCTTTTTGTGATTCTTTAATAAGAGAACAAGAAAAACTCTTACACCTTGGTCTTCTTAATCTTGGAAACTCTTCCAAGAAAGTATTAGCCGCCCAGCAGCAACCAAATTCAAAGAATCCTAAGAAGTCATATCCCAAAAAGAATGGTCCTAAACCAAACAAGGGTCCTAAGCAAACTCAGTCTCAAAATGAAAGATCATTTCAGCAAAATGATAAGACCAATAAAAACAAATGGAAGAAGACTGATAGACATTGTAAATTTTGTAATCGAGATGGCCACTTAGAATCTAAATGCTTTAAGAAGATGGAAGCCTTGGAAGCCGCAATGAAGAAACATAACATCCATGTGGAGCACTTTTCTACTTCAACTTCAACTTCATCTTCAGGAATGGCACTTTCTGCATGTCGTTGTCAATCATCTCAGTCTGGTTATGCATTAAATGTATCTTCTTCTTCTCATTCTCATGAGTGGCTCATTGATTCTGGAGCCTCTTATCACATGGCCAAAAACAAAGCCATGTTTTCTTCTTTACATGATTGTAACACCAAAAATATATATGTTGTTGATGATAGATCTCTTAATGTTGTAGGGACTGGAATTGTTCATCTAGACAATGGTCAGTTTAATGATGTATTATGTGTTCCAACCTTATCCAACAGCCTTCTATCTGTATATCAGATAACTCATTCTGGTGAAGGTAAAATTGTTGAATTTTCACCTCATGATGTTGTAATCAAGGATCTAAGAGATCCTAAACAGATTCTAGCTACTGGTATTGCTGATGATTCCACAAGGTTGTATAAGTTTCACAACTTTGGGTCACCAAATCTTCCCTCAGTATTTGTTGCTCATAATGATGAAGTGAGCAAACTTTGGCATGAGCGATTTGGTCACTTAAACTATCGCTCCCTTCAGCATCTATGTAAAGAAAATATGGTGACAGGTCTTCCTATGGTATCTTGCAGAGATGGTGTTTGTTCCGGATGTGTACTCGGAAAACATCATCCGGACAGTTTTGAAAAACGTGCCTCTTGGCACACCTCAGCCCCTTTACAGCTTGTTCACGGTGATTTGTGTGGTCCACTTCCTGTTGCTTCATTCTCTGGCTGCAAGTATTTCTTAACTTTCATTGATGATTTCTCAGACGCACTTGGGTATACTTCTTAAAACTCAAGAGCGAAGTATTTAACACATTTTTGGCCTTCAAAGCCTTTGTTGAAAAACAATCTGGACATCAAATTCTTAAGCTAAGAACTGATAATGGTGGAGAATATTTTAAAAACACATTCATCAACTTTTGCACCGAAAATGGAATTCAAATGCAACATACTGTTCCATACACTCCACAACAAAATGGTGTAGCTGAAAGGAAAAATCGCACCTGAAAGGAAATGGCTAATTGTATGCTGCAATCTAAAGGACTCAGTCTTAGTTTTTGGGCCGAAGCAATTAATTGTGCAAATTATATAATAAATCGCACTCCTACTAAGGTTCTAAAGAATATCACTCCAGAAGAAGCTTGGAGTTCCATTAAACCAGATGTAAGTCACTTTCGTATTTTGGAAGTGAAGCATGGGCCCATATTCCAGATGAAAAGCATAAAGCTTTAGAACCTAAGAGTGAGAAATGTACTTTTGTTGGATATTCTGAAGATGTAAAAGGTTATAGATTTATTCCATTTAAGTCCAAAAATGTTATCATTAGAAGAGATGTAAAATTTGATGAAAATAAATCGGCCTGCGAGCCTAGTCCGGCGGATGTGCCACTTCTTCCTATCTCTTCTACTTTTGAAAACATTTCTTCTTCAGATGATGAAAGTGAGGATGACAATCCTCCCCCACCTTCTCAGGATCCTCAACTTCCAAGATGGGTCCGTGCTACTCGGGATGCAGCAGGTGATCTTGCCGGTGATCCTACAGATCAGCGACGTACACGTTCTCAGTTTGAAAGAGCCTCTTCTTTACTGGCTCAAGCTCCAGTAAATCATGATCCTGACACTTTTGCAGAAGCTTCAGGCCATCCACATTGGGAAGCAGCTATGAATGAAGAATATCATCCATTGTTGGCAAATGATACATGGGATCTTGTTCCTCTACCAAAGGGACGCAAACTTGTTAGATGTAAATGGGTTTACAGAACCAAGTATGGACCAGATGGGAAAGTTGATAACATAAAGCTCGTCTTGTTGCTAAGGGCTTTTCACAGGTTGAAGGCATTGACTACACTGAAACCTTCTCCCCTGTTGCCAAAATGAACTCTATCCGCCTTGTTCTTTCCCTTGCTGCCTCTTTAAAATGGGAAGTCCATCAGATGGATGTTAAATCTGCCTTCTTGCATGGGGACTTGCATGAAGAAATCTATATGGAACACCCCATTGGCTTCATCCAAACAGACTCCAGCCTTGTATGTCGACTTAAGAAATCTCTTTATGGTCTCAAGCAAGCTCCTCGGGCTTGGTATGCCAAAATGGATAGCTTTCTTTTAGAATCTGGCTTTTCTAGGTCTCATTCTGACAATACTGTCTACACCAAGAAAGTGGGAAACTCTCTTATCATACCTGTTCTTTATGTTGATGATCTTATTCTTACTGGTAGTGATCCCAACCTTATAAACCATGTGAAGTCAAGCCTTAAAAAGAAATTTGAAATGACAGACTTACGACACTTACACTATTTTCTCGGTCTTCAAGTCTTGCAATCCAAGGAGGCTATTTCCCTTTCCCAGTCCAAGTATGCTTGTGATATTCCTTGTCATTTTCACATGGAAGATTGTAAGCCAGCTCCTTCTCCCTTTCAGTCTGGAGTCAAACTTTCAGTCTCTTGTACTTCTCCTGAAGTTGATGCTACCTTATACCGTCAACTTGTAGGAAAACTCTTGTATTTAACCCATACTCGTCCTGACCTTTTCTTTGTTGTTGGCCTTGTTGCTCGTTTTATGCAAAACCCCCGTGAAAGTCATTGGAAAGCAGCTAAAAGAATACTTCGTTATGTTCGAGGTACAGTACAGTTTAGGATTCATTACAGTGCCAAAGCAGCTCCTCTATTAGTTGGTTTCACTGATTCTGATTGGGCTGGTGACCCTGATGATCGGAAGTCTACTGCCGGTTATGTCTTCACTCTTGGTTCAGGACCTATTACATGGGCTTGTAAGAAACAGGCTGCCATTTCTCTTTCGTCAGCAGAAGCAGAGTATCGTGGTGCCGTGGAAGCTAGTAAGGAAGCCTTGTGGCTTCGTCAGATCCTATCAGAATTGGGCTTTGAGCAGCAGCATCCGACTCCACTTTGGTGTGATAATCAAAGTGCCATTCAGCTTTGCAAAGATCCAGTTCAGCATCAGCGCAGCAAACACATTGAACTTCACCTGCACTTCATCAGAAAGCTCATTCATGACCATGTTCTTGAAGTGCAATATTGTTCAACAGATTATCAGGTTGCAGACATCTTCACAAAGGCTCTCACAGAGGCGAAGTTCACTAAACTTCGATATATGCTTGGAGTTCAGGAAGTTGTCACTAAGGGGGGATAGGCTCTAGTGCCTCCTTCCTTCTCCTATTGTGTCATATTTGTAAATCCTTCAATCCTATCCCAAGTTGTTCTTAAGGGGGGATGTTAGGATATTCCGACACATAGGAATAGTTAAGTTCAATGTGGTCTAGTATAGAGTTAGGTAAAGTGTGTTTCTTTACCGTTGTACATTTTGTAACTTACAATCCGACAGTCACAATATGTAGTGATCCGACGGTTCATTCTCTCCTCGGTATTACCGACACTTGATCCGTGGCTTGACACTCGATTGGTCCATGAATTCTATTTAAAGTGCATGGAGGGTCATTTCTAGGTTAACCGTGCATAAGAGAAGCTTCTGTAAATTTTCATTCTTTTATTAATAAATTGCCTGTAGTAGCCACGTTGGCGCAGGCCGTGGACTGTTTCCCTCTTTGAGGGTTTT